>JASSUY010029330.1:0-21052 GCA_032466535.1 Forpus xanthops
GTGGCCCTCCTCTGGACTTGTTCCAACAGTTCCATGTCCTTTTTATGTTGAGGACACCAGAACTGCACACAACACTCTAGGTGAAGTAGCACGGGAGCAGAGTCGAGGGGCAGGATCACCTCCCTCGATCGGCTGGTCACTCTCCTTTTGATGCAGCCCAGGGTACAGTTGGCTTTCTGGGCTGCAATCGCACACTGCTGGCTCATGTTCATTTTTTTTTATTGATCAGCAGCTGACAGATGGGTGCCTCTGCTCCTTTCAGAGTAGAACCCTCCACAACTATGACCCGCTGCTTTTTCCTGGCAGCACCAGTAGTGATGTTCTTCACCAGTGCATCAGCTGGTTGTTCCTGGTGGGAGTGTGTTTTCTCATCAACCCCCTGCAGGACAGCAAAGCAATTCTGGGTGGGGACCACAGATTTAGGAGGAATACCCTTGCTTTTAATTGTCCTCTTCCTCCTTTTTTTGTTGGTTTTTTTTTTTTTTTCTGTTATTGTTTCCCAGCTTCCCATGTTAGTGGCCTCCTTTCCTGCACAAGCAACATTGGGAGCTTGAGGCTTCTGCACAGTCAGGTCTTGGAGCAAGCAGTGCTGCTTCCTCTCAGCTTTCCTGACATCTTTCAGCCTAGTAACAGTGTCCTGCAGCTCAGCCACCTGCTGCAGGAGGACCTCCACCAGGGAGCACTGAGTGCAGCCCTGCCCATTGTGCACCCTCCCCTCAGGAGATATTCAATTCCTGACAGTATAAAGCTATTGAAAAAAAAAATATACAGCTGTTCAGATATGTCATTAAAGTTTCTTGACACTTCTTGACTAAAACATTTTCCTAAATTTTGCTGTATCCCATGGGGATGAGGATGAACAGGAAACCAAACTCACAACTGCACAAAAGCTCTGCCAGTCTAAGAGTTCTCAAATACTCAGCTGAAGAACTGAAGAATTTTCACGCAAACTATCCTTTTCCTATCTCCCTTCCTTTTGCAGGTTCCTATTCTCAGATCAAGGTAACTTTACCTGGTTCATCTGCAGATGATTCTGCTGTCTATTTCAGTGGTTAATCAATACTATCTTCCGAGACAACATGATTGCTGATTCCTGCTGCAAGAAGATTATTGCTGCAAAAGGAATCAACTGACAAAGATTCCAGAGTATGTATTATCAATCTGTATGAGTCAAATCCTTTTTGGCAGCCACTGACAAAGCTCATATGGTAATTCTTTTTTTAATTGCTCTAGGTGAAAGCTAGATTTAAACCCACATCTTGGAGGTGTTAAGTTTCATGGTTACCTACCACTTCAGTAAACAGCCAGCTTCACCAGTTCAGATTTCATTTAATCATGAGAAAAAAAATCAAAGAATGTAAGATTTTCTTTGATCTGCTTATAAACATTTTGAGGTTTGTTGCAGAAAATCAAGGTATAATAATATTACTGATTGATACTTAAAAGTCACTGAAATGTCTGTAACTCCCCAAATTCTTAGAAGACTGGATTTCTTCTAAAAGACTCCTCAATTAACTTACTTGACCATGCTCAATAAAACTGAAAAGCTATTAAGCTAAGTTAATAATAAGCTAAGTGAATAAAGTTAATAACTATCAGAAACTGCCTGCGTTTTTGTTAGTCAGCTTCTTCACAATCAGATGTAACAAACAGCCCTGGTGTCTGACTGGGAATACTCCTGGCTCATAATAGGCTCTTAGAGGAGAAATTTTAGTGTGAAGTGTCCCTGCCCATGGCAGGGGGGTTGGAACTAGATGATCTTAAAGTCCTTTCCAACCCTAACTATTCTATAATTCTATGAGATATCAACATTGAAGTAACAAATGGTTTCCATGTAGCTTTAGATTTCCATTTTGTTTCATTAAACTATATAAGATGGAATTTTATGCTCTCATGTACCAAGCAGGAACTATGAAAATTTAGCAACAGCCTGAATATGTGGTTACACATAATGTATTGAGTATTGCAATAGGATGTGACATGCAATATAACACTATTCTATGATTCTATGCTGCATACTGCAAATGTCATAAATCATTAAACCCTTAAAGGTCCTTAAGTAATTTGCACAATTTACTGGCTAGTCCGCAAGCCAGTGTTTCAGGATTAATACTATACTGTTATGGGTTGTTGAACAAAGTCAGTGGTCAGTTCCCTTCTTTTTCCACCACCTCATTTTGCAGTTGTGATTAGCTATATCACCTAATGCCTTGTTGAATGCCCACTTGCCAGATTTGTTACTGTGTAGGTGTATTTCTATTCCCTATAGCCAAGTATCCACAGAATAACATGAATACTATTTGCTTTCAAATATCGTGTCATTATGAATATTTAAGCACATAAAAATCTGATTCACAGGCCAGTAAATATGGAATCAGGTCGATCTCAGAGGCTATTGTAAAAGTCTTATAATTTTTCTACTTAAGTTTCTATATTCATTGAGTTGTATGATTGCATCATTCATAAAGAATACTGGGATCACATCCTGACTTTGCAATTTCTGCTGGTTTTGTAACACTATACATGCCATCATCTTAGAAAAATAAGAAGGGAAAAGAATGAGGATTGTGTTTTCTATTCATTGTTCAGCACACAGACTATTACTCAGAGCTAGCTGAAGTTCTACCAGAAAATTTTAGCACTAAATGGTTATTGAAATACACGAACACATAGGAAAATCCTATTAACTAAAATAGACAGACGTCAAGCACAAAAAATATGCCACAAATTATTAAATATTCCTTTCATATCATCCTGTCCTTTAAGGAAACTGTGAATGTTGATCACCTCTTTATTAGAGGAAATTCCAAACCAAATGCTATTGCTGCATTCTCTCATAGAATCATAGAACAGTTAGGGTTGGAAAGGACCTTAAGATCATCTAGTTCTAATCCCCCTGCCAGAGGCAGGGACACCTCCTACTAAACCATGCCACCCAAGGCTATGTCCAACCCCGCTTTGAACACTGCCAGCGATGGAAGAAGTTGCACAATGTTATAATGTTTTATTCCTATAATTTATCTGAAATTTTATTTTTCAGTATGCCTCTTTGTACATGTTGAGAGATACATTTTCATGAAATTAATGGAAATAAAGAGAGCAGTAGGAATGAAAAATGGAAGTGAAGGCAAAAATAAACTATGTATAGTCACGTGTATCTGTAAAAATTACAAGTATCCTCAACACTGGGATAACTGGCTGCTTTGTGTGAAAAAGGGTATAGAGGAGACATTACCTCACTCTGAAGATGCATCAGCATTCATTGGTGATTCCCAGGCTTATCGAGTAGCAGCAGGAAGCCCACCTAGAGATGAGCTGCAGTTCAGCCACATCTGTGTTTCCCCTGGCCTGGTTACTCTTATTACATAAAATCTCTGATAGTGTGACCAGCATAATGTGACTAGTCCTACTTGTTTGGAGAGGTAAAACAGGAGCTGCATGTCTTCCATGGTGCTGGTGCAAACAGTGTTTATGTCTTTTATATCACGATTTCCTTGCATCACTCACCCTAAATGAGAAATCCGTTTATGTTATACCCATGAGCAATGCTATTGTAGTATAAATTACTGACAGTGAACAGGGGATGGCTAAACAGAAGCAATTTTCTGGTGTGCATTCCTCTTTTATTAATAATATCAATAAGCAAAACCACTTCTCTTCTTAGGAAGGCTGGGGAATACAAGCAACTGCAAGTGTTCATTAGCTCATTTACACAAGTACTTTTTGCTAAATAGGCACATATTCTTGTATCCTCATTGCACGAACAAGATAAGATTGCCAGAGATCAAAAGAAACAGACAAGCCCAGAAAGACTGCAGGTATTTATTCACCTGATTTTCTTAAGCTGTTTGTTCACTTCCATTCAAACTCACCCATAAGAAGGAATAACTAATTCAACAAACTTTGAGAATTAGACATCAAAACAAGTGTGTTTTACCTGATTGAGTAAACTGAAAGAAATTTCACAGTCTCTGGCACATTAAAAGATAAAATTCTCCCTTCCCTTACCCTCCCCCACATGCTAACATCTTGTCTCCAGAAACGTATCATATGAGAAAGAAACCTGTCAACTATCAAAACTTTTAACACAAGACTGGCATTAGACAGAAACATGTCTCAAAATAAATATAATAAAGAAATATGGCAGTAATAAAGGCAGCTTTATTCTTTAATAATTCCTCATTTTGGTTCTTGGTTTGCAATATTGGCATCTCTTTAGTCTAAGCTACAAAGAAAGCTTCAGGAAAATAGATCTTGCTTTAGGCACCAATGTTTGAAGGGAGAGGGGCAATTTAATATTTTTAAGTCAGTGGAACTGTGTGTGGGCAGTAAGGAAGAGGGGCTTATATGGAGATTTACTGTGAAACAATTATGCTCCTGAAAGCTCTAAATCCCTCTCCAACTCACAATTAAAGGCATAGATAACTTTTTAATGTACATCAGCTGACAGTTCAGATGATAGAAAACCAGTATCTATCACTCGCTGTTTACTTCTTAACTCTATATGGGGAAAATCAGCCATATGCAGAATTCATTTGGGACAAAAAGAGCTTGACTAGCAGTGTAGAGATCATTTCCAGTATGAAACTGTTTCATCCATCAACACTCTCCAGCAAGACATGACTGAATGTTCCATCTGCAGGCAGAGGAAGAGTTACCAAAGGAGGAAGCAATAAGATCAGTGACAAAGGGAAAACTCCTTTTGGGCAGAATTTCAAGCTCCTAAATTACTTCCCAAATGCTTCTGTATGGATTGTTGATGATTCTTGTTTGCTTGTCCTTAGAAGGTTAATTGCCAGAAAACTTGAATTCAACTTGCAAATTTTCATTCATAGGGAGAGAAATGCAAAAGGAAAGGGATGGTATATTAGCAGGTACAATGAATCGAATCTTGAAGACTTTTTTTCATTTGTGTTTTACAGCTGATACAAAACTCTAATGAACCTTGCAGAACCTTCAGTATTTCAGGAATTTGGCCTTTTTTGTTTAGCTGTGAAGCTCTTATCTCTACTTATTAAACAGAAGTACAGTATTTATTTGTACATCTAAATTGTTTATTTCGGTAGTAAAGTTTATCCAGTCCACCAACAAAGGTTGCCTTTAACGCACATCACTATTCTCTTCTAGCAGAGAAAGCTATGAAAAGGATCCTGCTGGGTCCAAAATATCCTATGCCTCTCCTCAAGCTCTTTGGAAGCAGAGAGGCTTGACCACTGCAGGAGAACAGAGTTATTGCCTGGGGGGTTCCACCTGTATGACACTTGGGATTGTCAGCTTAAGCACCTTAATAATCGTGCTCTGTGCCCTTGTTTTTCCTCTTATTTTACAGGATGTAAAAGGAAGACTGACAAAACAACCTGTTTAAATAATAATCCAAATTAAAAGTTTGGCTTGCCTCCAAACTATCTGTAAAAATACACCAATTATTACATTTCAGATTTCTGTATCCTTTCTCCTCCCCTTCTCTATTAATTTCACAGGCGATTCCTGGCCGATGATTATTTGTCATAAAAATTTTGCAAGGAATATTTTTAAGGGGAGTTTTATGAAGATGGCTAGTAACATCTCAACTCACAATGACTACAGAGTAACTGAGGAGACCTACAGCTTGTCCTCCACCTATCAACATTTGTGGGTTGAAAGCCAGATGTCTGACGCTTGAGTCATCCTGTACATGCAAAACTGCATGAGCTGGTTTGCACATGCAGAGTCCATTTGCCTAGGTTATCTACTTGTCTGGCCAAGTAACTGCATGGAAGTGTGGTAGAGTCCTGCTAAAAGCTGAAAAGCATCAGCTCCTTCTGTTGACCTCAGAAGGAACAATAACAGTTTCCTGGGCCTTGACCATTCCAAATGATATGTGGAAGGAGCTGAATGAAATTGATGTGCAATCTTTCTTGAAAAAACAAGTCTATTCTGCCCATCTACTGATATTGGAAGTAACACCTTGACCTCCAAAACATTTACTGCAAGAGACACACAACCTACAATCTTCAGAAAACCTAAGTACCTTATGTAGTGTTATATCTCAATGTCAAAACCACTGTGTCACTTGCACTCCCTCAGGATTATATTTGTCTCAGTGAGACTGGCAACACACTAGGACAAACGAATAAAGATGGCAGGTACTGATCAACAGTGAAATTATTTACTTCCTTTTTATTCACTGACCCATGACTGAAGTGACTGAAGATTACCCTCCTAGAAAATGGTATCAAAAAAGTAGGTTCAGCTGATTTTCACCTCACTGGTTATTTAGGTGTATGTCTTTGCAAAAGTCTTTTTATTTTTGGCCAGAAAGGACCCTCGCTTTCATCTTAAAAATTTATATCCACATTTTTTTTAATCAGACCAGTCATACCTGAGTAGCATATATTTGTGCTTAAGCATATTGTACAAAGCCTTGCATGAAGAAAAACAATAGCAGTAATTTTAATAGTTCTTGGTTCTTGCTTACAGTTTCTATGAAGAAAGTTTTCACAGTTCTTTTTATCCAGCTTGAGTCTTGATGTTAATTTCAGTTATTATTAGTTTCTATTTAAATAAGAAGAAACTTCTTTATGCAACAGTGGGGTTTTTTTTTGTTTTTTTGTTTTTTTTTTTTCATGTTAGATGACAACCTTTTGAAAAGATTTTCAAGCATACTTCAAAATGAGATACTACTGCATTTGGTCTGGCTGAGGTGGAGTTAAATTTCCCCACTGTTGCCCTCCTAGTACTGTGCTTTGTATTGGTAGGAAAAAAGACGTTGATAAGGCATCAGTGTTCTGGGCTGATCAGTGCTCACACAACATTAAGGCTGTCTCCTCAACACTCCCCCACTTCACCCAGTAGACTGGGAGTGAGGGAATCCTGGGAAGGGACACAGCCAGGACAGCTGAGCCAAACTGACAAAAGGGATATTCCATAATGCCTGCTCAACAATAACAGGAGAAAGTAAGGGGGGCAGACAGCATTCATTATTACGAAGTTTATCTTCCAGAGCAACTGCTACATTTACTTAAGCCCTAGTTCCCCAGAAGAGGTTGCTGATGGGAAGTAGAGAATAAATCTTTCATTTTTCCTTTGCTTCCAGTGCCACTTACGCTTTTGCTTTATTAAACTGCTTCTATCTTGACACACAGAGTTTTTCCCATCTTATTTTCTCCCTCACCCCATCTCTCCAATCCCATCCCTAGGAGGTGAGTGATACAGTGGCTTGTTGGGCACCTGACACCCAGCCAAGGTCAACCCACCATAGCTGTCAAATATTTTTAGCACCTTAACATTTTAAACATATTCTTAGCATCTTCAGAATCAAAAGTGGATTTACCTTTATAAATTCTGTAACAAGATAGTTTTTGAGGTATTTACAACTGGGGTATTGGAGAATTGGCTACTAAGCAGAAGACTGCTTTTGGGTTTTTTTTTTTTTTCCCTTTTTGAAACTATTAGAGGATCATTCCATGTACTGTCACCAAAAAGCAACATCTAATCACCAGGCAAGATACTTTAGCTTCTAAGTGATCCTAGAAATTAAAAATCAACATTACCTTTATCATACAGGGGAAAGTAATAAAGAAGGTAGAAACATTTCCTATGTACAGGTTTTCCCTGTGAGTTTTGTGGAGGCTTCTTATTTCATTGTTTTAAACTGAAAATACAAATCCACATTTTTCTATCTTTTTCTTTTAGCTTGAACTGTTCTAGTCATCTAACAATCCATTGTTCACAATTTTCTGATATTAGAAACTCAACATTTCAAGGACTTGCTTTGAAAACTCGCTGCCTAAGCCTTTGTAAAAGTCTGATGTGAGTTGCACTTATGACAGTGAAGGACCTGTCAGATTTTCAATTATAAAATTTTATTTTCAAGGACATGTACATCATCTTTGAATTCGTTCAGGGACATCTGAATAATCCTTTTAAGGTTTCCTGTATTTGATGGGATTTTTCAAGGTTTCTGTGAACTACTTAGATATTTCACAGGGGCTTTTTTAGCCCTGTGGTGCAAGCTTACTCTATATAACTCATGAAACTGTAATTTAAGCATAGAAAATCAGTATGAGATGGTATTTGACACAGTACTCCAGACCAATTTTTTCAGTAACAAATAGTACAGTAACATTATTTGGAAGTTCTTTTAGAAAAATGCAAGTACTCTGTCCTGCAGAGAATTTGGAATTGTGAAACAATGGTTTGGACACATGCTAAAACCTACTCTAATTTATAATCAATATTCTCTAATTATCCAGTTTTTGAAAACTGAAATAACATCAGTGCCTCAGTGGTTTTGGAATATATAAATAGTAGCGTTGTATATGGCCCTTCATTTCACCGCAGAAGGAGAAAAAAGCCACTGCATAATTTCAATCCATTGAAATACATCCTTCAGGAAAAAAGGGAAGCAAACCCTGTAAAATTTACACTACAGCTAACAAGGCTTGAGTGCGATGTAAATGGAAAGCAGCCACTTTTGAGAGAGAAAGGAAAATTAGTGGAAACAAACTTCCACTTGATACCCCCGAATTTTTTGTTGTTCTCTGACAGCTTTGCTAAACCCTTCCTTTATGCTTTACTGAAGACAGTTTTTTCATCTTACTCTACATTTGAAGGGATTTGCTATCTTCTCTCATTGACCTATTTCAACTCCTCATGGAGTGTCTAATGGCAAAGAACTGACCTATTTCCTATGGAAGATTAGCTGAAACCATATTGAATATGATCACTAACACTTGAAACACTAAATGCTATCTGCATAATTTGAATTTTTGCTTTGAACATGAGAAATTAGAAAACCTAAAGGATTATCTTGATAAAAAAATTATACACATTGAAGAAGGAAAACCAAATAAATACCTATAAAAGCAGTTAGGTTAAACAGTTGGCAATACTTCTGTGCAAGTTAGTTGCTCATTAATATCTTTGTTAATCACATGGGTCAAATAGGGCAACCGACTTGATTAGACAGTAAAGAAGCTCGAGATGAAAGTTTAATTTTTCACTCTGTAGTTAATTCCCTGACTCACTCATAAAATTTAAGCAACGCCACATTTTTATCAGGAAGATGTACAGGACAATAGGATGCTCAGCTACAGCAGTAATGAAGGGTTCAGCAGTGTCTATGAGCTGAAACAATAAGCAATGGAGAAGACATATGCCAGCAAGCAATCTCTAAGTTATATTAGAATGATAATCATAGAATAGTTAGGGTTGGAAAGGACCTTAAGATCACCTAGTTCCAACCTACCTGCCAGGGACAGGGACACCTCCCACTAAACCATGTCACCCAAGGCTATGTCCAGCCTGGCCTTGAACACCTCCAACAATGGAGCATTCACAACTTCCCTGAGCAACCCATTCCAGTGCCTCACCACCCTAACAGTAAGGAACTTCTTCCTTATATCCAATCTAAACTTCCCCTGTTTAAGTTTGAACCCATTACCCCGTCCTGTCACTACAGTCCCTAATGAATACTCCATCCCCTGCATCCCTACAGGCCCCTTCAGATACTGGAAGGCTGCTAGGAGGTCTCCATGCAGCCTTCTCTTCTTCAGGCTCAACAGCCCCAACTTTCTCAGCCTATCTTCATATGGGAGGTGCTTTAGTCCCTTGATCATCCTCGTGGCCGTCCTCTGAACTTGTTCCAACAGTTCTGTGTCCTTTTTATGTTGAGGACACCAGAACTGCATGCAGTACTCCAGATGAGGTCTCACAAGAGCAGAGTAGAGGGGTAGGAACACCTCCTTTAACCTGCTGGTCACGCTCTTTTTGATACAGCTCAGGATATGGTTGGCTTTCTGGGCTGTGAGTGCACACTGCTGGCTCATGTTCATTTTCTCATTAACCAACATCCCCAAGTGCTTCTCCTCAGGGCTGCTCTGAATCTCTTCTCTGCCCAACCTGTAGTTATGCCTAGGATTGCTCCGACCCAGGTGGTAGGACCTCGCACTTGGCACGGTTAAACTTCATAAGGCTGGCATCAGACCACCTCACAGGCGTGTCAAGGTCCCTCTGGATAGCATTCCTTCCCTCCAATGTATTCTATCAGCCTTTCCCACTGCTGCTGTAGGAGAGAAAAAACTGGGCTAGACAGACTCTGGACTCACCTCCTGTAGCACGTATGTTTTCAACTTATGTTTGTGTCCATCCTTGTTTTACTTACTCGTGGACTTACCAGATAGGGAGACCTTGGTGAAATTGTATTGATTGACAACCTAAGGAATGATCTGTGGGACACTGGGGTCATCTACTTGGCTTGGTATTGATGTTAAACTGAACTAACTCCCAGAGCATTCAGACGGTCTATCTGATTTGTTTTCCACAAATAAAATAAAAGTAGTGAGGACAGCCCGGTCTTCATGAATATTGACAGAACAGTTTCTAGCTCTGAAAAAAAATGTAGAAGTAATTACTTCTGAGGAAGAGAGGGATTCTAGCATACGAAGAAACACCAGTGGCAAGATGATAGGTTTCTCTGAACTTCGACAAAACTTCAAAACTTTGAGCAGTCTGGAGCACTTAAAATATTATTCATTGGAAGACATTTAATAGCGAGGAATAGTGTTCAGAGGGCTACTAAACATTTCAAATGAGGGGAATGTCTGTTTTTCACTTTTTATAGCATCTTATTTGCAATGGTCATAATTGTGGTTGCAAAGGTATTTTTGTTATGACATTTAAAGGTTTAAGAACATGATCTGTTGTGTTAATATTGTTCATGTTTGTTCACTACACAACCATAAATTATTATGAAAGTCTTGTAAAAATCTAGTCTGGCTGGTTCTGAGTTATGGAATATGAGCAACCAGACTTCTGCATAATTTGAAAAATGTTTAGATTCCCCTTTTACACTCCAATTCATGTAACTTTTATTTTGACATATACCTGCCTTTGACATGTTTGAGGAAATCTGGTTTTGAAATAAGCAAATTCTGCATCTTAAAACTGCCTACCTTAATCACAACTGTGCCACACTGCAAATTATTAAAGGCCATATTTTCCCTTGAAAAATATTTGTGCATATGTGCATGACTCTCAACGAACTCACGCACATATCTCTGCATAGTATATAGTGATAAAACATAAATAAAATAGTAGAGTTGAAGAAGGAATTAAAATGATAAAAGCTATTGGAAAATAACTCCCCTCCAAATGCAAAGTGCATGGGAATACAAGAGAATTATATCCATAAATACATTTCTTGGACCAATTGCACCTTAGGTTCTCACAAGTAAGATTAAACTTCAGTTTAACTTTCTGACAGACTTTCAGGAATTATATATATAGCACATTTATCAAGTATCGTATGCACTCCACAGAACTCAAGATTTCTTTTTTCTGAGATATGAATTATCCAAGTAACCTACATAAGAATTTCACCCTGCTGACTTGCTGCTTTTTCTGTCATTGTTCTTCAAATCCTAGTTATACAACTAATTGAGCTTACAGTAAAGAGCAACCAAATGTTACAGTTAAAATGAAAACCTGTGCATTGATTTTACATACTGTAACTGAAAAAAAACCAAACTGAATTATTTCAACAAAAATTTAGAATGTAGTTGGAACTAAACTAAGTAGAATTTAATTAGAACTGAATTTAGTTCATTTTATGAACTACACTTATACAGAGGTTTTCATAGATTTAAATGAAGCATCCTTCCCTCTAACAAGGGCTTTAGTTGTGTTGTAAGTCATGGCAAGTCACTCCAATTCCAAAATTACACATTTAATAAAATTTAGATTCACCTTCATTGCAGCCAATTTCTTTTAGTAATTTGTTTTCTTAATAATTATAGTTAGCAATCTTATTTTTGGTGAGTGTTGTTTGTTTGTTTTTCTTACGTTTATAAGAATGTAAGATGTTTTCTATGCATTCAGAAGAAACATGATTAAACATTAGCATTTTGGCAGATGGGTGATTGCCTCTTAAATCCTCCTATGAAATGGCTATTTGTGAAGACTTGTGAGCATGTGCAATCTTCTCCTCTTAAAATATGCTAGCTCATCTTTTGTGGTTCTAATCTGTGGCCTGAGGCCCACATATGAATCTTAAGATTTCTGGACAGCTGCATGAAGACATAACTTGTAGGGATTCTATTTGAATCTGAAATTGCATCACTCGAGTCATGCAAGTTTTAAATGGCATCTTCATTTTTATCTACAGATGCTCACATCCATATACCTCCACCATTTTATTTCAAGCATGGGAACTATGGTAATGTCACCCTCTCGTGCTGTAAGCAGATGCTCTTCTTTTCTGCAGCAACAGCCCAGCTGCTGAAAAAAAGGATTTATGTCAGGTCTACTGCCCTTCCCTGATGGGCTCCAGGAGCCCCAGAAAGCACAGGGTAAGAGTTTCAAAGCAGACACAAAGCTGCAGTATTGATTGCAGCTCCCTTCATTCACTAAGATTATGTTCAATGCTTCAGCTGTAAAGCTCAGTAACCACTGAACTAGGACGTGTGACGAGATTTTTCTAAGGGAAGAAAAGTGTGTGGAGGAGACAAAGCGTTTTCTCTTTGGAAACCGGGTGCTATAGTTGAAACATATTAATCAAAAAAAAAAAAAAACCAAAAAAGAATTACTTTTTCTGCTTCTTTACAACAATCTGTTTCACTCTCTCATTTGTACCTAGATATGTCTGTCTGCCTATTTATCTGTCTGAATGTGCGTATATGTACTTAAGTGTGCATACCTCTACATACGACCTATTTATACCACGTATTGCATTGAGAAAATTAGTTTGACTAGTCTAAAATATTTTTTTTTCTGAGAAATATGTTTTCTTTTGCAACCTATTTTCTGTAGCTTGTATGTACAAGGAAATCTAGGCTTCAGGAATCTACATTTCTAATCATTTAACCCAAAGCCTACATTTCACACCAAAAGAAAAGCAAATGAATTATGGTTTAAGCTTGTTAAAGTAAGTGGGACACAGTGACAATTAGAGGTAACTGACAAAACTCCTTTTAAGTGAACAAAATGGTGACGATTTACATGGCAGAGGAGACAGCCCTCCTCACCTACAAGAGCAATACAGTACAGCCTTTTGAGAGGAGAAGTTACCCTAATTTTGAAGACTAAACCTAGTCAGGTTATTCTGTAAGAACATGCCTAATCTGCAAGAACAGGTCTGTTAACCACTAGTTATCTGTGTCCCTGTGTGCAAGTGAGTGTGTACAAACCATATAAGCTTCCACAAAATGAGGAAATGCACATGTTGCCCTTTGTGGACCAAATGAAGAAGAGTACTTTGGTGCCTGGCAGATCAGTGTGGATTTCTTAATGTGGGAAATCCACAGGTTCGTTGTGCTTGACATCAGCTGTGTGGCACAACCAGGCTGATACTGCACACTGCATGACCTGGATAACACCATAATAAACACTGGTGTTATCAGCACTGCTCCCAAGCCAAAAAATCCACAACACAGTGCTGCACCAGCTGCTACTTAAAGGGGAAAAATGACTGCTGCTGCTGAACCCATGATAGGTATGCTGTCCAATCCAGAAAACAACCCCTGTGTTGCTATGCAGTACAAAGACTGCGGATACTTTTTAGCAGGAGACTTCTCAGCACAGCCAACAAGTCTACTGGAAAAAAAATGACACCGACAAAGGTAGGTGCTGAGAGAGGAGCTTCTTGAGGGAGTAAAAATTCTTACCCATGTACAAGACTGCCACGCTGTATGCAACTTCTTCCAGTGTAGATCAGAGCAGGTATGTCTACATACAGTGCACAGCCTCCTATAAGCATCACCTGATTTTAGGTCTGGAATAGTCAAATTCTCACAAAATACAGATGGTAGCTACCTTGAACACTAGCACCGCTACTCTGCCTTAAGCAGGCTAGCTTCTGGCAATTTTTGTGCATGAAGTGTAATTAAGTGAGTATGTTCCATGAAGTGAAACTCATTTTATCAAAACTTAAACAAGACCCATTCAAGTCAACAGAAAAGACATGGATGTTCTAACCCATAGTCCAACTCACACCCAACATTTGCACAAAGGAATGCCAGTCAAAATGACTCAGGTTTAAATTAGAATAACGTGGATATTTTCATGCACTCCATTTTCTGTATTGTTAGGTAGTTAGGGAGGACTGCTCAGATGTTCTTTGATCCCAGCCTTGTGCGTGGAAGTGTAATTTGAATTTTGTATATCCTAGGATAGCTATTTGATAGCAATTACCTCTTCCTCTCTCTACTTTTTTTTATAGACTTCATGAAGAAAACCCTGTGGAATTACATTAAAAAGTCCTAAATTAAGTGGAAACTTTTTTTATATGTCCTTACTTTATTTTTTCTTTCTTCCCAAGTGTTTCCTGTCCTATACAGGGAAAAAGGAAAAAAAAACTTTCACACCAGTGTTTTGTTAGCCATAGATGATAAAATGCAAATACAGAAAACTGCTATACTATCAATAACATTTATTTTTAAACATCTCTACACTAGTGTATGACCATCTTTCTGATTCCTTGCTAACACAATTTTACCCTTTTTCTTACCTGGTGATGTGGGAAACTTTTAGTATTGATTTCCAGATGGTGAAATCATTTGAAAGGAAGTTTTTCTCCTTTAGTACATACTGTATAGATGAGAATGGAATCTGCTGTCGTTACTTTTATGTAAGTGCTAACATTTAAATAAAGCACTGTGAAGTATCTATTCATAACAGAGCATACTGTCAGAACTGATGGCATGTTGCCTCTTAACGGTAGCAAGTTTTGTTTGTTTCGTTGTTCTCACATTATGCCTAACTTTTTATGTTGCTTTTGTAGAATGAGGTTTTCATTGCATCAGAAGCTGAAGTGTTATCTCTTTTCCTGATGGTAATGTTTTATTTCTGAACAGTAACAAAGAAGTCATTGCATAACTCCCTGAACATTCTAAATCAGATGATTTGTTTAGAATTGCAGATTATGATCAAAAGGACTACTTGAGCCATATTTCTGTCATCGGAATTACATACAGAATAGTCGTCACAAACATTATCTGCCTTGAAAAGAGTATGATGCGGAGTAATGGAGAATTGTGATGTCAAAAATTTTTATTTTTAAATAAATATGGCACTGTAACACAGGAGAATGAAAGCTCAAATGAGAAGATACTGAAGTTCCTGCTCATGATTTTCACACGTTTTTCCCAAGATGGGATATCTCTTGCCCCACATCTGCTGAACAAAACTGCAAACTACAGCAGTTGAGACAGCATATTTCATACGTGTTTTCAGACATTTCCAGCTCTTGGGTAAATTCAGATGCATAAAAATATAAAGATGTCTGATGAATTCTGAAAGACTGCAGTTCTCCAAACACAAATTGTTGTTGATACTGCAGGCATCAAGCAAGAGCAGGGCCTGCATGTCTGACAGCAATGTAATCCACTTACTTTCAATAACTGATTGAAGCCCGTATTTTGGAGCTTTTTCTCCATTGATCTCTAACTTGTCTGCAATTATTCAGCACTAACTTGTCTGCAATTATTCAGCACGTGGATTGGTTAAACACTGAGAATTCATGACTTCTAATGTGATTAAACACCTTCACTGCTTTTATGTGTAGTTATTAATAGAGGCAGCTAATTATTTTGTATAACCTTTTACCACGAATATATCCTTTGACTGTTCTGGAGATCAAAAGCATCTTCAGAAACAGAGATCAAAAGAATTTATCTGCAACTAGTAGAGTCAGCTTCCTTCATGATCTACAAACTGCTTACTTCAAATCAAAGCTTGATTTTACTGTTGGTTCACTTAAGATTATATACAGTGCTAATCATCCCATGTTTTGATACCAGAATGAGAATTGTGTTTATTGGCTATGGTATTAATTTTCAGATATGCACAAATGCATGTGCAGACACACACATTGTTCATTTATGAAAAAGTACTATTAGATCATGCAAACACTGGGAATATTCTGTGCCCAAATTTAATAAAAGTTTTATAAATTACTTTGTAAAGTGTTCTTGAATAGAACAGGATGACACATCTCAGTGAACCTGTGGCTGACTGTACATACATTTGCTGCTTTCATATAAATCAGCTTTTTTTTTATTTTGAAAATATTGGGATGCTTCAATTTATTTTAAAGGCAAACCTAAAAACTGTAAAAAGGTATACCATGGTTGATATTCTGAAAGTTCCACTTGGTGGATCACTAGGTGGATAAAAACTGGCTGGATAGCAGCACGCAAAGAGTTGTGGTCAATATCTCAATGTCCTGCTCAAGGCCAGTAATGAGTGGCATCCCTCAGAGATAGGTGCTGGGACTAAACTTGTCAACATCTTTGTTGGTCGGACTGAGTGCGCCCTCAACAAGTTTGACAATGACACCAAGCTGTGTGGCTCGGTTGATATGCTGGGGGAAAGGAATGCTACCCAGATGGAGCTTCACAAGCTTGTGAGGTGAGCTGGTGCCAACTTAGTAAGTTTAACCATGACAAGTACAAGCTCCTACACCTGGGTTGGAGCAATCTCAGGCACAGCTACAGGTTGGGTAGAGAAGATATTCAGAGCAGCCCTGAGGAGAAGCACTTGGGGGTGTTGGTTGATGAGAAAATGAACATGAGCCAACAGTGTGTGCTTGCAGCCCAGGAAGACAACCGTATCCTGGGGTGCATCCAAAGAGCGTGGCCAGCAGGTTGAAGGAGGTGATCCTGCCCTTCTACTCTGCTCTCGTGAGACCTCATCTGGAGTATTGCATGCAGTTCTGGTGTCCTCAACATAAAAAGGACACAGAACTGTTGGAACAAGTTCAGAGGACGGCCACGAGGACGATCAGGGGACTAAAGCATCTCCCGTATGAAGATTGGCTGAGAAAGATGGGGCTCTTCTGCCTGGAGAAGAGAAGGCTGCATGGAGACCCCATAGCAGCATTCCAATATCTGAAGGGGGCCTATAGGGATGCACGGGGTGGACTATTCTTTAGGGACTGCAGTGATAGGACAATTGGTAATGGGTTCAAACTTAAACAGGGGAAGTTTAGATTGGATATAAGGAAGAAGTTCTTTACTGCTAGGGTGGTGAGGCACTGGAATGGGTTGCCCAGCGAAGTTGTGAATGCTCCATTGTTGGCGGTGTTCAAGGCCAGGCTGGACAAAGCCTTGGGTGACATGGTTTAGTGGGGCGTGTCCCTGCCCATAGCAGGGAAGTTGGAAGTAGATGATCTTAAGGTCCTTTCCAGCCCTAACTATTCTATGATTCTATGATTGGATGCCATTATTTCATAAGTTCAAGATACGTTTGTTTTAACTATTACTAGCCCCATATAACAAAAGGTAGGCATGGGGGAGGGTGCTAGCCTAACATTAATCTCGCTTTTAGATGTTTAAGTACAAGATATTCATGCAAAAAACATCCCTGCAGCTGTGTAACAGTAGAAGTTCTGAGGATTTATAGGTGCCTCTCAGTAAGCCTACAACTGCAAGAAGGACTGGTACTCTAACAAAAGGCAGATGCTTTCTTTTCTTGAACACTAACAATGTTGCCTTTGCCCAGTTCTGCTTTTGAGATTCAATTCTCTGTATATAAACCCCAGTTTTGCAGCAAAAGCACTGACATCTCTGAATCTTTTATTTCAGTCACAGTTCAAGATGTATGTGAAAACGTGGACATTCCGATATGTGTAATAACTGTCCACTTTGCAAAGCGTCTGCATCACTTACATGCTCAAAAGATGCACAAATAGTGATAAACAAATTGCAGCTGCTGATATATCACCATAATAAAAGGTTAGAGAGTGTTTTATTTTTTCTCCTAGGTTTCACTGAGAAAGAACTGCTGCCAGAATGAAAATAGTCTCTAAATTATTAAGCCTAATTTATTTTTGTCATTTGAAGTCTAAAATGAAAGTTCTAATGTGTTAACAGCTTTCTGTACTTTGGATAGTAAATTTATTTTTGCAATTGAAAACAAATAAGTACATTACTTCAGAAGTCTACCACTGTATATATTGATAAAAAGTTAGCTTTTTGAATAAATCAAATTATTAAGAATAAAGTTAGATTTCCCAAGAACAAAAAATGGGGATGAGAATTATAAAAGTACATCGTTTGTCACATCTGCATACTTGTCTTTAGAAGGATCAAACCCCTCCACTTAAGAACTTGATGTATTGTGACAAGCCTATCTGCACCTAATGCATCTGACTTCATTACTTATTTCATATCTTTCCTCCTATCCTCCATACTCACCGTTTTCAACTAAAAAGATTCCATCTCTGGCCAACAAGTCTTAACACAGCCTTTTCAGCACACATCAGGTAAAGTATTTCATTTCGCATACACAAACAATTTCTTAAGTTAACTTGTGAGCTTTGATCAGTGTTTCATTTAAGAGGCAGCTTCCATTTCCAATGTAATGTTAAAGAAATACAGTTTGAAATTTTATTATCTCATTTGCTCTTACAATACCCAGAGTTAGAAAGTGTCAAGGCCAGGTTGGATGGGGCTTTGAGCAGCCTTGTCTTGTGGAAGGTGTCCCTGCCTGTAGCAGGTGGGTTGGATCCGTATGATCTTCAAGCTCCCTTCTCGCCCAAGCCATTCTGTGATTCTATGACATTAATCACAAAACTATTCAAGAGACCTTCATGCAATTTACAGCAGTAAAGACGTCACTACTGCTTTAAGTAAAACCATGAGGGGCCCTTTTAGGTGCCTGAGGCCACCTCGACCATCAGCAGCCCGAGGGTAAAAACCAAGTGTGGGGCTGGAGGCTGCACCTGCTCCCCCCACAGGGCCAGGCTTGCCCAACGGCTGCCCGCAGCTGCTCTCCACACCCTCCTTGGGGGAAGCCCAAGGGGCCTTCAGAGATCTCCTACAGGGCTCCCCTGGTTCCCTTTCCTTCACCTTCCAGACCAAGGCAGTTTTTGCCTTTGCATCAAGGTGGCCTTTGTCGCTCAACTCGTCCCTGGCTTGCGAGCAAAAGCCCACAGCATGAGCTGAGCAGAAAAAGGCCCGTACAGCAGGGCTGCCAGGGCCGCGCCTAGGCGGAGGCTGGCGGGGCCCAGCAGGGGCAGTGAACTCGTGTCCCGCCCCTCGGAACGGCCCCTAAGGTCTGGGTGCCCGGAAAGGCCGTTCCGGCTTCTGCCCATCGCCATGGAGCCGGGGAGCGGCCCCGGCTGCGGGACTGCCGCTGTAGCAGGTGGGTTGTGGCCTAGGGCCGTGGCAGCGGCCTCTCTGCGGCTGGGCGAGAGCTGCGGGCTTGAGGCAGACCTCTGACGAGGTGCCCCCAGGCTGCCTGCCGGTCGGTGTCGTGTGCTGCTCGCCTCGGCCGCGGCTGTTGCGGCGTTTGGAGACTTCGTCGTGTAAATCCCTCGTCTTCTGGTAGAGGTCGGGGGTCTGCCGAGACAGCAGAGGCGGGTCAGGCTGGATGAGGCCGCTGGAGCTGCCTCTGCTTGAGGGCAGCGAGTGGGGAGCCTCGGATGGGCAGGCTTGGTAGTTCAGGGATTGCTTTCCTGAATAAAGTTTCAGTTTGGTTTGATTGGAAGCAGTGCCAGTCTGCACATGAAAGCTGCACCACTTCTTTGTTATTAATGGAGAAGCTGTGAATTACTTCTGTCTAGATGTGGCCAGATTCTAAATCTTTTGATATCTGACAGTTCTAATTTTTTTTTTTCTGCTCATTTCACCCAAGTCACAAGTAAGAACGTCGTATTGTCACTAAGTTATAAAGGGTAGATGTTGGAATTTGATTAACACTATTAGTGCTCTGCTTGTTAGAATAGGGTTGTATTAATTATGCAAGTACAACAGAAAAGAGTTTTCAAAGTTATTGGAAAAGAGGTATCAGTGTTTTCCCCTGAATCGGATTATTTCTGTTGTTAGTGAACTGAAGTTACTGTTTCTGATCACTGTGTCCTTAGGAATTTAGAAATTATAGTTCTCAGTCTTTTATATTTTTCTCAATGATCGATGGAGAAAAATAACAAGTAATCTTGTTTTATTTTGTGGTTGTTTTCTTAATTTGGATAAATTAGTAATTGCACTGAGTTAAAGTGTCAAAAATATCTATGTACTTGGCTGCAAATGCTTGGCAAGTCACTTCTGTGGTTCACTCTTTTCCAGCTTCCAGTGCTTCATAAACTAATATTCATACACTATTTAAATGTGGTTATAGTTATGTATTTATAGTATATGCAAGACTTCATTCTTCTTTGTATAACATACGCTTTTTGAAGTAATAGATTTCTACTGTTCCAGCAGTTCTCTCCTCCATGTCGTGTTGCAAAGATTTGCTTTCTTTTGAACAATTTTATCTTTCATTCTGCCAATATACAATTTGTGTAAAAAAGCCAAGAACAAGGTTTTTAAAACACAGCAGATACTGTTTAGTAAGTTAACCTGAAGGAAACTTGTTCACTGAAAGATAACTGATCTTGCAGATTAAAAAAACTGTGGAAAGTAAACTGTTCAGGTAAAGGCTGGAAGTGTGAAAGAGAAAAGGAAATTATGGTGATATTTTAGTCAGTATACTTCAATGTGGGAAGAGGTGCAAAATAATCCCTGTAAACTTCACGATTGCTTTTTTTTTTTTTTTAAATCGCCTTTGAAATTCTTCATTAGAAAGCTAATACAGTCCTTGGGATATGTAGAACTTGGGAGATAACAGCTGCTTTCTTGTTACAATATGAGTTTGTAAAGACTAGGAGTATCTTCCACAGTCAGAAATGCCAACTGTAAGTATACACTTTCTGTAATTATTATTAGCACATATGAAACTTAGACCATGAAATTCAGGCAGTCATTTACAATCTCATAAAGCTGCAATGAAAAGTATATCCTCAATTTTCAAACTAAATGGATTTATATCCAGAGGCTTAAGTGATAACAGCTTGTTTTGGTAGGAGAACAAACCTGTGCTGGCATAAGAACAGATAAATTGACACCATTGAGTTCAGGCTTTATAGAATAAATTCCTTTTTCCACATATCTTCAAGAAGTAAGAATAATAAGGGCAAACATGGTAGTGATAATAGTACTGTGTGCCAGATTCATTAGAATCATAGAATAGTTAGGGTTGGAAAGGACCTTAAGATCATCTAGTTCCAACCCACCTGCCATGGGCAGGGACA
>JASSUY010029333.1:0-23181 GCA_032466535.1 Forpus xanthops
GTCAATAGGAGTTGACAGAGTAGGGTGGATGTGAAGCTAGAAACCTTACCAGGCTTCAGATGAACCTCCTAAGCACACATGCTGTCCTTTCATAGATTTTGGGATTTACAGTACTTGATTTACACCATGTGTAGGTGAAAAAAATGCAGTAACTTGTACAACAAATACTTGTAAAGTATAAACATTATTAGATTACTAGCTTTTTAAAAATACAAACACAAGGCAGTTGTTGAGCACAGTGGTTTAAAAAAACTGTTTTATTTTTACTATGAGTGATATTGACAACTGTAGTCAAACCTGACATATAATCGTTCAATAGATGGGGTAATATCCTATCAGCAGTTCCATTAAACTCACTGGGGATAATGAGGGAGTAATTTGTGCCATAAAACACAGAACACAGTTACCGGCATCTGGCTGTGTGTTTGCACAATGCCCTCTGTGATGTGGTTCCTATCTGGATATTACAAAAATACACACAAGAGAAAAAATAAGTTCATGAGCTTTGAAATGCAACTGAAATATTGAGATAATTAAAATCAAACAGCCAGTTCTATTTCAACCATTACCAGCTGTCTCTGTGATTTCATTTCCTTCCATGTGAATACAAACCAGCAGAGTAAATCTATTAAAACAGCCTCCGAAGAAAGGACTTTTTAGCTGGTGATGTTAACTTCATGGTTGACTTTTTGCGCAGTGGTTTCATGGGTTGTTTTTTCAGGGGCACCACCTTTTTGGGAGTTTGTAGCCCTTTATTAAGGTCAATGTGCTCATTGCAGAAGTACTTGACATTTGCTTCAGAGAGATGCAAAAGCATTGTCTCTGAGAGATCCATACATTGAGCATGGACCCAGTGGCCAGCCCCACTGGAACACAGGATCATAGCAGGCTTGTTGAATTCTGTTGAATAGAAAGGGACCCAGGTGTTATTGTCAATATTGCAACTGGCAGAGCAGGTGATCCAGTAGCCTGCTTCTGATTCATCTTCTTCATCATCTTCATTGTAAGTGTCCGTATCATCAACATCAAATCTATCGGCTTCAGCACTGAAACAAAACTCTTCAGAATCTTCAAATGGAGTGGAGTCTCTAGGGTTTTCAGTTGGCGTCTGACTGCAAATTTGTGCTGTCAGTTCTTCTTCCTTGTCCTCTTGTTCTTTGCATCTCAAAATGTAGAAGTAGTTTGCATCTGAGATTAACTGTTTGTTGGCCCCTGGAATGCCCAGCAATACAGACCCTTTGCCCATATCACTGCCAAACCACATCCTGCAGTGTTTAATATCTGGTGTCCAGTTTGGGCTCTCCCTTTCAACAATCTGTATATTGCTGTCTTCCAGAACTATGGTGTTACATACCAACCTTTTCAGGTTGTCAGACTGGTATCCCCCAACAAGGACAAATTCGGTATCACTGGTTTGCGTCAGTATAGCACTCGACACAGATATCCCCCCTGGCAAGATGGTGCAGGTCACAGCTGGGCTGCCCAGAGGGAGATCAACTTTTAGCTTGTACAAGCTAGGGGACCTGGTGTTATTTTGAATTGAATGGCCTCCCAAAATGTATATTGTATCTTTTCTGGCAACTGAAACATGGAAAGCAAGTCCATCCTGAAGCTCTGGAAGTATGTATGATGTACAGCATCCAAACTCAAAATCAATTAGAAACACAGATGGCAAACAGTCAACTACACTGTGCCACTTTTCAGTGGTTCTTTGTGCAAGAGGGGTATATGATCTCCCCCCAAATATAACACTCATGCTTTTTCCCTGACTATGAACTATGTTAATTGTATGCCCGTATCTAGCTTCAGGGACATCTCCACTCAGGTCTTTCTCAATACATTGAAATGTGGGCTTCTTGCTATTTTTGCTTATCAGACTCATAACATAGATCTTATTTGAAAGGTCATTGTTTGGCGTTTTCCCACCATGGATGATATACTGGTATTCATCAGACTCCACATTGCCTGTGAGCTTACAAATGGCAGGGTAGCGAAGAGGGGGCAGGTAACAGGAGTCACTAGAGAAGAAGGCAGGTTTCATTTTCAGCTCGTTCTCCTTTATATCGAGGAGGAAAACACCAGTAGGACAAGACCTCTTTGGCCATCCTTTCTGCCCAAAAAGGAAAGTGTGCCCATCGAAGTTCAGGAGAGAGAAGCCTGGCTGAAGCAGCGATGAATTACTGACAGCTGATATCACCTCAAGTGACATTTTGTCTCCTGACTGGGCCATATTGGGGTCAGCAGCTGAGGAAAATAAACACAAAGAAACAGATGAAATATGCTTTAGACACTGTTGTAAGAGCTGTTTAGCAGAGCTTGAATAGTGAGTTTAGCAGAGCTTGCATACTGTTGAAGTTGCGCTTCAGCTCACACTTTGAGACCCTAAAAGACACCCTTTTCTACGATTCAAGGCATGAATCAAGGTGAGATGTGTGCAGTTCCGCAAGACTTTATACGAACTATACAGTCCTCTAACCCGTAACATTCTAACGCGGCAGAGCCTGAGGCCTCTAGGCCCACCTAGCAGCCCTGGGACGGAGCACAGCCATGGAAACGGAGGCCCCGTGGCTTGCTGGTGCTGATAGCTGTAGCTGTCGTCTGAGGCTGGCCTGGCTGCATGCTCAGGAAGCGGGGCTGAGGAGGTTTAGCGGGCAGGAGAAGGTCAGCGGGCAGGATGTGAATGAGTGTGGCTCCGGGGCGGAACGATCGTAAGTCCGGTGGGACAAGTCATGCATTTTCCTGCCCTTCTCTGCCAGCGAAGCAGGGAGGAAAGGTGGGGTGGAAAGTTGAGCGGGATCCCTGAGGCCATGTGGGCTCTGCAGGCCTCCTCTGCAGGCAGCACAGGATCTGCAAGGGAACGTAGCCGGGGTTGTTGTTGAGCCTGGAGAAGAGAAGACTCCAGGAGACCTCAGAGCAGCTTACAGTGCCTAAAAGGGTTACAAGAAACCTGGAAAGGGGCTTTAGACAAGGGCCTGTAGGACGGGACAAGGAGGAATGCCTTTAACCTGTCAGAGGGGAGGTTGAGATGAGATCTTAGGCAGAAGCTCTTCCCTGTGAAGGTGGTTAGATGCTGGCACAGGTTGCCCAGAGAATCTGTGGCCACCCCATCTGCGGCAGCTTTCAAGGCCAGGTTGGATGGGACTTGTAGCAACCTGATCTAGTGGAAGATGTTCCTGCCCATGGCAGGGGGTTGGAACTGGATGGGCTTTAAGGTCCCTTCCACCTCAAACTAGTCTGGGATTCTGTTGTTTTGCAGGTTTACAAGGAAGATATCAAAATTTACTGAAGACATGTAAGAGCAGTTAGTGCTAGCTGTATTTCTAACCATATAGGTATCTTGAAGCAGCAAAGGTAGAAGCTTTTAGTGCTGGGATGAATCCTGCACGCTTACGCTGAACTGCCTGCTTGAAATGAATTAGTTGCTTGGGAGTCTTGCTGTCAGGTGTCTGAGTGTGAACAAATTCTGTATCATTGATGTTTGCTGTTCACTTACGCTTTCATGAGTAGGTTTCAAGGGGTATCTTTTACCTTTTTTTTACCTCTTTGTTCAAAATCTGAGTTTACAGTAGTCAGCCTGGATCATAACACTGGAAGAGCTTTGGAAAGCACAGACACAAGGGGGGGAAACAGCTGTCCAGTTGATTGGCACAGTCCATTGCTGACAGCTTAGTTGTGCCTTTTAGTAAATGTCCAAGTTCACTGTCCCAGCCTTTGCCAAATACGTAGAAGTTAAAGGCATGCACTAGCTTTCAAATACAATATCTGAAAACAAACAAAAAATCCCAACAATCCTCACATTTTAAAACACAGTTCCATGTTTTGACATCTGTAGGATTCATATTTTCCTTGCTCCTGCTTTTCATTTTGCTCTAATAACAAAACCAGGGCACATAGTGTTTCTTTTTCAAGGAAGGATCTGTGTCTTATGTGAAATGAAAACTCGAGGACTGTGGAAAAACATAGTGTGCGGTGTAAAATCATGGAAGCTGAGGACACTGACTACATCAAATTGCCATCAGTGCATGTTGTTGTGCACAGCAGGAACTGTTGCGCCATGTTCCTATGCTGCCTGCCCAGAAGCTGATATGCAAACTGCTTTGCTAAAAAACCAGTTCTGTCAGTATACATGTCAGGTTTTGTTTTTATTAGTTGCATGAAGAAATATTTGCCCAGTTATTTACGTCAGGTGATATGATAAATGGGAATTTCTGCTGCTTGTTTCTTATAAACCATTAAAAAATGGTGTTGTTAGAGAATCTTGCACTAGATTTTGTTTGCTGAGTTAGATTTCCTTTGTCTCTTCTTTCGTGGTTACTTAGCTTCTCTGTTTTGACAGGATCTTTTGAAAAAGTAGCATGTGTCTTCCATGCTGAAGCTGCCACAAGTACACATGTAAATTAGTGCTCTGTGTTTTGTAATACTGGTATTCTACATTTGACTGCTGGTTTATATCTAAGGTCTAAAAAGAGTATTGAAAATGTCCAGCAATTTAATTGGAATGCTGGCATTCATTTTATATCCGTACAGATATTTAAAGAATTTCCACATATGCCAATTATTAGTGTCCACAATGTCCCAAACTGTTTCCCAAATCTTGAGCAGTACTCAATCCAGAGTATAAGATCTGAAGAGACTGATGCATACAGACAGTGGAGAAGTGACCCATGAAAATTATGGTGGGATTGATAAACACACAGAAATTACTGGTTAAATAAACTTAACTTAAATACACTTCCTCCTTGCCATCCCTTAGTATTTCTTGAACTTTACATAATCAAGCAGTTCAGTAAGTAAAGGAGAGAATGTTTATTGTAGATTCTCTGACAGGAGTAGCTCCTTAGGCATTTGCTGGAAGTGCTTTATCTTCCCAGGTTGTTTCATGCTAATTATGGTGTACTAATACAGAGTTGTTGATATTTGGTTGTGCTGTCCTCCACCTTTAACCTTCCAACGCCACTGTTTCCTCATCTGACCCTGAACAGCTTCAAGGAGGCCAAGAGGTGAAAATCTAAACTTACATAAAAAAAAAATATTTTTTTTTTTTTGGTGGCTTTATGCTCAAAACCATGTCATTGTGGAGTCAGATTAGCATTAGTTAAGATAGAAGGAAAAAGCAAATGTTAGAATCAAAGATGGATAAATAATGAAGGGTGGAGTTACATAGACAATTACCAGTTAAAGTGATTCGAGTCATGCTTCATCATATTTATTATTTTTATAAAAGACAAAGCTCCAAGAATTACACAAATAAGTGAGAATTCCAGCATTGTTTTTAAAACCTTATATAGAGAAGTGAACTGTAGAGATCTGACCTGGAAGTTAAGTTTTTTTAAACAGAAAGAAGAAATTTAATATTCACCTTTATCTTATTTTAAACATGATTTTGAGCTTGGTGTTTTCAGGTGATAGTTGTTTGCATGGCAAGAAGAGATTACAAGGTATTCACATTTAGGTAGTTTCATTGGGAGATTCACTTTCAGACAGATCAAATAAAGAGAGGTGTTTTTTTTTAAAGGCACCAGCTAATTTAATTGAAATGTACTTGGTATGGAAATAGATGAACGTACTTCCAATTTTGTATGTAGAGTATTATTTCAGAATGTGGTTTATAAGAATGAATGTGTTTTAGAAGCAAAGGGTAGGATTCAGGTGCCTCAATAGCAAGTGACATTTCATATGCCACGGGATATTCTTGTCTTCTATGAAAAACAGCGAGTCTCCCATAGGTAATGTCTCCTAGGTCTTAGTAAATCTAATGCTTATAAAAGCTGGTACATTATTATGTTTTGGCACTGAGTCCCTCCCAAACTGTGTTTACTACTTATTGGTCTGGTTGACTCTGTGTAATAGTTGTTGATCTGCGTGCTGTGCCAGTTACCTGATGAGGCAACAAAATAATTTTAACCAGGAGAGCAATAAATAATCCGGTCTGTAGTATAGAATGATTTTTTTCATCGTAATATTTGTTACAAATATGAAAAAATGCTATGTTCATTGTAATTTCACAGTAATCTGAATGCTGCCAAATAGTGAATGATTTTCTCTTATGAACTGTAGCAAACCCAAACCACAGTTTATTTACACAGAGAGAAGGTGTTTGAAGAGCACTGATTGGTCACTGAGAGAACATATTATAGGATAGCACAGTCATGCTTGTTAAATGCTCACTGCTGACCATTTAATTCTGTCATTAGTTTGCAGTTATTTTTAACTTGGTGTGAACACAGATGCCTGTGGCAGATTTAAATTTATTTTGCAAATTAAATTTAATTTGCAATGTTGTATATACGTGTATATTTTTTTCTTTTACTGATGTGCACGGTATCCCTTTGCAAAATGAAAAAGCATAGCCCTGAAAAGCAAGTGCTGTTCCCAAATTATGCACAATCAAAATAATATTCAGACACAGAATTTTGAAATCCTCCATAATCCGCATTTAGGGAAAGAAATCTTTACATAGTATTTTAGAGAACATTTGCTAGGTGTATCAACCAAGTTTGCTTTGAGCAAAACAATAAGTTCAACGTACCTGGCTAATAGGTGTTTATGCGTCCTCTGAAATCTTCATGTATAACGTGGATTCAGATGTGAGCACTTTGCAAAATCTTCTCTAACAGCACAGGAGGCTTGTGGCATGGAGGCACAGCCTGATGGAGGGGAACCTGTCTGCTGAATTTGCAGATGTGCTCTTGAGAACTCAGTCTGCTGTGGCTAACTGGCTGTGGCAGGTTTTTTTGCTTCTTTCCTCTCTTCTTCAGATGGAACAGCAAGAAACCCACCAGGCTCTAGAAGTTTTAACTCTTTGCAGTAGAACCAGACCAGAGTGACAGTAGATCCCTGGTAGCTAGATTGTAAATGTATGCATCATATGCTGCATTTGCTGCATTATAGTTTAATTTTTTACAGGGTCACCTCATGATTTTTTTGGGGATTTTTCAATGCTATTGCAATATAAAAAATGTAATCTTTTGGTTAAAGGATAAAATAATTTCTGTAGCTAGTAAAAGAAAACAACTCCTGTTGATGTGTGTACTACTGCTTTTCACAGGAATGCTCCACTGCAGGCGGGTAGTGACATTAAAATAGGGCAAAGGAAATGACAAATATAAGCAACCTGTTGAGCAACAGATGACTGGAAGTCCAATTCAAAGTCCACTGAGGTCATTAGAAATGTCTTTTTTCTCCTTCAGTGGCCTTCTGTTTATACCTTAGAAGACTAATAAAACTTTGTACCCTTCTGTGTCATTCTTATCGGTTTCCCAGTGCTTTTCTCCAACAAAAAATTCGTAGACTCTCTGGGAAGTCCTCTGGGAAGGTATCCTTTCAACAGCTAGCAGTGCTGGGGCACAGAGGATAAGCCATTTGCATAACACAGCAGAGCAAGGAAACAGAGAAACCTGGAAAACAATTCACTCTTCATAGCTCTCTGCTTTTGTTTTTCTGGCTTTACTTCATCCCATCCTGAGTTACAACATCTGCTGCACAGTGTTTTAGAAATACCTCATCTCCCATTTGAAACTGATATGAAATAGAAACAGAAAGAGCTTGAAATGGAATTTGATTAGTACAGCAAAGCAAACGTACCAAATATTTGAGAAAATTGCCTTGAGATGTTGAATAACTGGGGTGCAGAGAGGATGTTTCTCATCTGAGATAGAGCAGCTCTAAGGCATTGTGCCCTCTAACATACATATGGACCTAATACTTCTCTACTGAGACAAGGATGAGAGACTACCCTGCAGAGTTGAATGCTGAAGAACTAAACTTGCCCCAAATTTAAGAGCATTCAGATTACATCGATTTCTGTCTTCAGTAGCATCTAGATGATATATGACAGCTTCTTATTCAAGCACTTCTTATTCATACTCTGACTGTTGTTTGAGTCTGTGATTAAAGATCTACTGGCAAAAGAGGTATAAATGTTTATGGAGAAAGTCCAACCCCCACAGTTGTTTCTCATTGAATATTTCACATTAATTTCATTCTCATTTTGCCAGTTGACACGCCTTATCTTTAGAAATTCTTTTTGCAATTACTGTGCTTGAGAAGATGGAGAAATTAAGTTTTTTGGCAACAACATGTTGGTTTCGGAGGAGGACATGGCATATACGTTCTGGTCTTCTGTAACTGTCAGTGACAAACTGCTTTGGAGGAGCTGCAGCAAGTAGCTTCAGAATAATGTATGTACAAGGCAGGAAAATAGCGTTTGGACCTGTCCAGATCATAGCAAGCACATCTAGGATTTGCATTCTAAATTTATTTGGAAGAGAACTTGTGAAAATGAGTAAGTAGACATTTCCCTCATTATTTCTTTTTTAATAGCGCTGACATAGGTAATATGTTTTCAGGAGATTGCTCGCTCCTGTGGAAATGCTTTGTTCCACTTGATTTTCTTCTTCCACAAGTAATTACTTAAAATAATTTGTGATTCACATCTTTTTAATATAATTCAAAATTGCATTGAGATTTTCAGTCAGGCTTTTCAGTGTATTTTCTGCCAGAAAAACACAGTGATGTCAGAGCGGGAATGTAGCTCACTTCCTGTGGGTTGCAGTAATGCATTCCAGCACAGTGGGGAAAGGGAAGGCTTCCTTATTCATTTGTGCAGTGTTAGCCAGCCAGAATGCAGATATGCTGGATATTTAGCCAGGGTACGCAGGCTGAAACCTATGGAAAAATGGCCCAGGGAGTCCAGCATCCCACAGTCTACAATTTTATGTCTCATCTTAGCCCATCTGTAACCAGTATTTAACATATGAGGGGCGGGCCTCACCTAAAATAGTGGATTGAATCTAGGTGTGCTCTGACTATCAAATGCAGGATAACTGCATTGCAGGCTGCCATGTTGAGGAGGAGTGGTTTGAGGCACAGAAAATGTTACCCTTGTCAGAGGCCTCCAAGTAATCTTTAAAGGGAAAAGCCATTGAAAATGCATTAAAAAATACTTGTGATCATCTGTGGGGCTGATACAATAACACTGAAATCAAGCAGGGTCAATATGCATGCTTGCAGTTAAAATCCTTAGACATATATGATGAAACCTCAAGTGTAAGGTCCTACCCCTAGGTCAGGGCAATTCCAAGCAAAAATAAAGGCTGGGAGACTGGTTGGAGCTGCCCTGGGGAGGAGGACTTAGATGTGTGGAGTGATGAGAATCCTTCCATGGCCTGGCTTCAGTGTGTACCAGTGTCCAGAACCACCCCTGTGTCCTGGCCTACATCTACAGAGCATGAGCAGTAGGTCAAGGAAAGGGATTCTCCCTCCCCCCCCGCAGCCCTGCATCCAGCTCTGGGAACAACAGTATGAGAGTGACATGGAGCTGTTGGAGTAAGTCCGGAGGAGGCCACTGATAATGCTGTGAAGGATGGAGCAGCTCTGCTCTGGAGCCAGGCTGAGAGAGCTGGGCTGGTTCAGCATGGAGAAGGCTCTGGGAGACCTTAGGGCAGCTTCCAGTGTCTAAAGAAGTTACAGGAAACCTGGATAGGGGCTTTTGACAAGGGTCTGAAGGGACAGGACAAGGGACAGTGGCTTTAATGTGACAGAGGGGATATCGAGATGAGCTCTTAGGCAGAAGCTGTTCCCTGTGAAGGTGCTGAGGCACTGGCACAGGTTGCCCAGAGAAGCTGTGTCTGCCCCATCCCTGGCAGTGTTCAAGGCCAGGTTGGATGGGGCTTGGAGCAACCTGGTCTAGAGGAAGGTGTCCCTGTTCATGAAGGGTTGGAACTGGATGAGCTGTAAGGTCCCTTCTAACTCAAATCTGTGATTTCTGTTATTCTGCCATATGTCCCTTAAAAGCTTTTACAAGCTGAGCACTAGAGGCACATATTTTCCACCATTGCCAAGTTTATCTCCCAGGCTCAGTATTGTGCTCATAACAGCAGATGCAGCTTCTACCCGTGGAAATTGCTGATGCATTAAGTGTGCGCCCTTAAAGTGTCCTGCTGAAGGCAGTGGCAAACATCCAGTTGATGCAAACAGGGTTAGCTGTTACACGTCACGTTGAATTGAGAAACACTGCAAGGAACCTCATCTGAAAGTTTTCATTCCTTTGTAATTGAAAATGTAGTCTTTCAGTTTGCTTCCCTAGTACAGTTGACTCACACCTGTTTGTGGCCAGAGCTTGCTGCTGTTGAGTTTGCTCCAGAAGCTCTGTCTCCCTGCAGGTGCTGAGGAGTGGGGAGGATGAGGCAGAAAAGTAGGGCAGGGTAGCAGAGCAGGGAGGGCTTTCCTTTGTAACTGTAGCTTTGCAGATGGTGAACAAGAAGGAAACAGTTGACTGCTTTCTGTAAAGTGGGTAACCTTCCGTTGTTGTCCCACCACAGAAGTATGTCTTCCCTGGAGCAGGAATTCCCAGAATCACTCTGGTCAGTAGGCCCACTTTCACAGTGCCATCCTGGGATATTTGTTAAGGTACTGACAGTAGTTCTGTTTAGCTATACCACAAACAGAGGGGAGATGTGATGTGGTATTAGGAAGAAGTCCTTCCTTGTGAGGGTGGTGAGGCCCTGGCGTTTATAACGTTGGTGTTTATAACACCACCTGCTGCAATTTATTTCCCACTTTCCTGATAATGTTTTCTGCCTTTCCTGCTGCTCATGTTGTTTCATATTGTTATAAAGGCCAATTTTGTTATAAAAAAAACCCCAAAAACAAAGCCAGCACCAAGAAGATTGGTCCCAACACCGATCCCTGAGGGACACCACTCGTTACTGGTCTCCAGCTGGACATTGAGCCATTGAGCACAACTCTCTGCATGGGGCCATCCAGCCAGTTCTTTATCCACCGAGTGGCCCACCTATCAAATTGATGTCTCTCCAACTTACGAGACAAGGATGTCATGTGAGACAGTGTCAAACGCTTTGCACAATTCCAGGTAGATGACATCAACTGCTCGACCCCTGTCCATCAGTTCTGTAGCCCCATCATAGAAGGCCACCAAATTGGTCAGGCAAGATGAAGTAAGTAGTCTTCCTCAGGCTGCACTTTTCACCTTTAGCACAGCCAAAATGCCTCAGTCATCACAATTAATTAAAACCAGCTACGTTTGCAAGTTTCTGACAGCTGGCTAAGATTTAGAGCAGAGTGGTCCTTGTACAAGTGATAAGCAACGCCACATAGGAGGATGAGGGGTACCCAAAGCTAGCAAATTTATGGGAGGCATTGTTGTAGGAGGACTACCAGGTCTTATTATCATATCACAGACACAAACACTGTAAAAGGGCTATTACCACTTTGCAGACTTACAAGACATTGTTTTCTAAGTTAGGCTAAAAGTATTTTAACCCCATGTTTTCTAAACACTTGCTTTTCTTATACCCAGTGAAGCTCTGGATGATGACTTTTTATTAACATTGCCTTGGATATAATAACTCAATTTCTTGTGCAGTTACTTTCTGCCCCATATTAATGGTTTCTCGTTTCATGACTTCCCTCACCATATTTTGTAACAAACTATCACTTCTCTGTTTTATTGTTTTTTGTTTTTTGTTTTTTTTTTTAACAGGAATCATAGTCTATTCTATCACACATGAGAAAAGCCACCATGTGAAGCTGTCTTTGAAGACACATGCAATGGAACAGCCAGCAAGAAAGTTGCCCATAATTTACCTCTACAAATACTCAGAAATCAATACTGTCATTAGAGAAGTCACCAAGAAGAAATACTCATTTTGACATAAGATTAGGAGCAGGGGAAGGGCTGTTTACAGCTTCACAGGTTACAAAAATCCTACTCATGGGAGAAGAAAATCCTAGGTGAGCCTTCCATAGCTTTTACTGGAAATTGGTTACAGACCGTCTTTCAGTATCAGATTAATGTTACGACAAACACTGTGATACAAATTCTCCAGGTAATCCGAAACAAAAAACCTGGAGTTAAGACTCAAAATGATAACCAGGCTAAAAGCACCATCATCAGATCCGTGCTCTGTATTGTGAGGGCTGAGCAGAGCAGAGCAGAACAGTGAGTGGCATAGAGTCACGGAGACCTGGCCCGAGACCCTCCTCCCCCTGGGGCTTTTGACAGTATATTCCAGGTTCAGCTGGTCGCAGACATCTAAGAGCTTGGGGCAGGCTTGGAGTGATGGAAAAGGCTGGAAGCTATTGCACAGGGTGCTCAGGGCCACGGTACACTTAGGGGCTCTGGCGAGCCGCGGAAGTACCCGGCGTCTGCTCCCTGTCGGGTATCCGCCTCCTTCCCCTCTTCCCTGCTGTCAGCTCTCCAGGACCTGCCTGGCGCTGCCCTGATCCACCTGGCCTGCAGCTGAGGGGGAGCTCCCCCGTTGGGCAGCTTGAAGCTTCCTGTCCCTCCACCCCCGGGAGTCAGCGCGCAGGAGACATCAGACCACACGTCCCCCCGATGGCCTCGGATCCCACCCCACTGTGCCCCCGGCACCAAGATCCGGCCCCTGCACATCGCCGTGCTATTCCCGGACACTGCGCACGCATGCAGTCCGGGCTGCAGTACCGAGTTCTTGACATGGCGTGACAGCATCCTTTCATGTAGAGGCAGCGGAGTGAGCAACGGTCGCTCTCCAGCCCAGGTTGCACCCTCGGGGACAGCAACTACTTGCTGGGGGGACACGGCTGGTGCGTCTCTGCCCCTTCCCAGCCCCGGCTTCGACGGTGTTGCTTCCATACCAAAAAGCGTATCAGGGCTTTGCCTCTGACGATAGGACAAGGCTGGGGCTGTTCTGGCCACGCTCCACCAGCCGGGAAGGCAGAGAGACACGTTCACGGACGATGCGCTGCTCAGCGGATGACCATAAAGCTCTGGGGGTTCTGGCTGTGCTGCGAGCAGGAGTTGGGGTCTACATCCCTCGCCGGTAAGGGTAAGGGAGAGAACTAGAAGGCTAAAAGGGCGAAAACTCGTGGCTTGGAGATAAGAAGCAGTAACAACCGCCCCAAGCAGCCATCCACCACAAAAATCTCAAACAGGATGTTTTTTTCTCCCCAGAAATTTGTATCCCTCACCCAAACCTTGCAGATATAGAATCAGAGGATTTTGAGTATTTTGGGTCCTTTTATACTGTTGATTTGTTCTCTCTGCCCAGGGCCTTCAAGACCCTGGGCATACATTGCCAAAGAACTAATACTGCTGAAAATTAAATACTGCTATCAGAAGGGTATTTTTTTTTTGACCCCATTGTTAATTCACCCAGAAGCTTGGCTGCTGTGCCCTGATGAAGTGGGCCACTGGCCTTCAGAGAAATAGCTTTGATGTGGGACAGTGATGTGACGAGACACCAGGCTCTCCTCTCTGAGAGTTAACAGTGGAGAAAGCAGCTCTGAAATTATAAAGAAGAAAGGCAGATGCAAACCTTTGTGTTAAGAAGCAGCGCAGGTGCTCCTTAGACAGAGTCTGCATACTTGTCTGAGAGCCCAAGAGTCTCACACAAGAAGACCTTGTTTATATAAATTTTGTGGTTAAGCCTCATAAATTGCCAGGTGCTACCTGAATTTGAGAGTGCTGTATTGTTTTTAGTTGAAGTAACCTGTGGTTAGTACCACAGTGGTACTGGGAACTTAGAAGGACAGGGATAAGTGAGATAAACAGCTTTGCAGTGGCTTTTAAAAGCAGAGGGAACAGAGAAAGAGCAAGAGCATGCCTAAGAGAGAGCAAGCTTGACATTGGGAGCAAACTGGGAAGACATAGCAGCAGCATCTACAGACTGAGAGTGAGCTAAAGGTATGCTAGCAGTACTAATAACAGCATCCCAGATACTTGTAGGACATAGTGTCAATTCCTTCTCTTGTTTTAATGTGCATGTTAATGATTTTATTTTATATGTGCTTCCTCACCTTTGAAGTTGTCCTGTTCATTTTGGTCCCCATTGATATAAGAGTAATGCAATCTTGCTTGTCTTCAGAAATGTATGAAAGACTGTGATCTGGGAAGAAAAGGGATTTCTTTTCCCTTTTCAAGACAAGATACTATCAGAGTCCATTAAACAACCATGCCTGGGCTTCGTGCCTGGGGATCACTCTTGAAGAATCTGAGTGGAGTAAGCAGGGAAAAGAAAGATTATTCACTGTGACCCCCTACTAGAATAACAATATAGGCAAATTTAGCATAAGTAGTAAGAAATATTCCTAGCACTGAGAATATTTCTAGCTCTTCCAAAGACAGCTGCTGAAATCTCCACTGCCTGGGGACTAGGCAATTAAAACTGTTTGATGAGTAGTTTGTTGGCAACAGTTATCTATTGCAGAAGGCAAAGGTTGGATGACCTAAGGGGGCTGCTTTGTCATTCATTTCTTCCAGGGCATGTTCAATGCAAGAGAAAACCAGAAAAGAGTGCTTGATTTTTCTTTAGCAGGGCTAAACCCTATCTGATTCATTGAGTTGGTGATTAATAGCAAGAGTTAGATCATGGGTTTGGCAATGAGAATGGCACTATGGTGGCACTCAGTCAAAGGGGTAGATGAGTAGAAATTACTACATATTTTGCTCTAAATGTACTCAATGTTTGCTGATTCTTTACAATGGCTTAGATACTGTCCTGATGAAGCATTGCTCTTGGTTTAAGAGATTCTGAAGGTGCTGCCAGAGATGGTGATATCACACAAAGTTTTATAAGGCGTTATGCAGAAGAAAAGGAACTGTGGAGAGTGTAGGGCAACTGGCTGCTCACTCTGCAGGGAATAGGAGCCCAGCATTAGTCAGGGGCAAATAGCCCATTGCTCAGAGGATAGCTTTCACCAAGTCTGTCACAGGATGCATCTGGAAAGTGAGACAGTAGTAATGCTCTGCACACATCTGGGCACAGCTACACATCACAGATCTATGAACAAGCCTGTTGCCAGGCTGGATTGTGAGGAGCAGCAGCAGACTGTAGTGCAGACTTTGATATTTAGCAATATAGGCAACTGGACAGAGAAATACAGGCAGCTGGGTACAGTGATGTGGTCAGCTTCTTCTCAGTGGGACAAAATGAAGAGGAGCTGGGAAGAAAACAAACCTGAAGTTTAGTTGCCAAGGCCTAAGGAATGATTTTGAAGTTAGACACAGCTCCTAAGGAAAGAGCTGAGCGGGCTGTTACGTCATTTTGAGTCTGGAACTTAATTAAAGTATGTGGTTCTTTCCCAATGGGCTTTGAAGGACTGTACTGAAATGGTGCTTTATTGAAAGATTATAAATGAAATAATGTCAGAAGCACCCTGGGCATCATTGCTTTAGACCATAACTTGGATTTATTTCTGAATAGACTCTGCAGTGAGATTTATAGCAAGTTACATTAATTGTTAAGTGGCAATATAATCAGTTTAAGAAATCTCAGCCATACCCACATCATTTTTAGTTCTAGTATATAGTCCTAATGTATGTAGTTTTCCTAATTTTTATTATTTACACCAAACGGATCAGTAAAACTAAAATACATCAGAGAGCATAACTGAATCTTCTCTACGCTGCTTACTTGGCATTTCTCACAGCCACATAATGAAAAAAAGGCTAGTCACTTCTGTTGTTTCTACACATTTTTTTTTCTAAATCTGATGCAGTAGCAGAAAGTTTCAGTGTTTGAGGTGTCAGTCTTGTCTTTACTTTAATACAATACCATATTTCCGTGGCACCCATATTGATATTCCTTTTGGCTGCATCTTTGAAAGCTAAAATTGGGGTAAAATTTGAACAGACATTTTTTCATCTTTCCAGAACCAGTAATCATTACAGAGAGAGTTCTCAACAGGGTACTTCAACAGACAACTAACTTAAAATGTACGAGTATTCTTTCTAGAGCAAATCTGCAGCCAGTATAAATGGCCACATCTCTTTTAGAGTCCAGGGAACTGTAGCATTTTCAGTTTCATATAATAAAAGCACCAAGCTTTCAGAATGTAATTCTGTGGTCTGTAGTAACTTCAGTTATGGTAAGCTTAGTCAGGTATAAGAAGGATAGGGCAGATTTGGCTGTTAGGACCAGATGACTAATGGCTTGATGGAAGATGTATTAGTGACCAAATAGACACATGTATGTCTCAGGACCAAAGTCAAAACTCATTCAGGTGCTTATATGAGATACTGAGTGGACAGCCATGTTTGGGACTCTCAGTTCAGTAGTTGTTTCGGATGAGTAACTCATTGTCAAACCATTTCTTAGTTAAAGTGATTAGAACTTTTGTATTAAAAGCCATGAGATTATTATTCATTTTGGAAGGTAAGCTAATTTACTGCTTCTTTCTCTCTCTCAGGCGATTTGGTTTCTGCCAGATTGCAGATGTCAGTACCATCACAAATGGACATGCCTGAAGAAATTCAGCTTCTGCATACCAATTTTTCTGAATGTAAATTCAAGCTGTTTAAAGTGAGATCATTTGAAAAACTGCCTTCTGATGACATAAAGAAGGGTAAGGCAGAAGATGTTGCTTCTTCAAAGAAAGAAATCATACTGTGTAAAGATGAAGCAGTGCCAAGAGGAGAAATGGGCAAGAGGCAGGCACTTGAGAATGATGACAAAACCATGAAAACACAGGACAATAAAGCTCATCAAAACAATCTGAAGCAACTTTGCCGCATCTGTGGAGTTTCATTTAAAACTGATTGTTACAAGAGAACTCACTCAGTGCATGGGCCGGTGGATGATGAAATGCTGTGTCTTCTGAGGAAGAGAGAGAAAAAAGCAACCTCTTGGCCAGATCTCATCTCTAAGGTTTTTAAGATTGATGTGCGAAGGGATGTTGATACTATCCATCCCACTCAATTTTGTCATGATTGTTGGGGCATTATCCATAGAAAGTTCAGTAATACTCCATATAAAGTATGTTTTTCTAGGAACAGCACGAAGGAATGGCAGTGCCACTCTTCAAACTGTGATGTGTGCCACACTACCTGTCAGGGAGTCAAGAGAAAAAGCCAGCCACCCAGTGTACAATATAGCAAACCCGCAAAGATTGCTGCAGAATGTCCTCAAATAAACAGAAATTTAAAGAACCAAGCACAGATAAACAAAAATTTAATGAAAGAGATTATTGTCAGTTGCAAGAATATACATCTCAGCACCAAGCTTCTTGCAGTTAATTACCCCATAGATTTCATTAAATCTGTCTCTTGCCAGATCTGTCAGCATATTTTGGCAGATCCAGTGGAAACATCATGTAGGCACTTGTTTTGCAGAGCATGCATCCTTAAATGTTTCAAGGTTATGGGCAGCTATTGCCCCTCGTGCTGGTATCCTTGCTTCCCTACTGATCTGGTCACCCCAGTGAAATCCTTTCTGAACATCCTTGATAATCTGGGTATAAGATGCACTGTAAAGGAATGTGATGAAGAGATCTTGCATGAAAAATATGGTCAACACCTCTCCAGCCACAGGGAGATGAAAGATAGAGAGCTCTACAGCCACATAAGTAAAGGTGGCCGACCAAGGCAGCATCTCCTGTCTTTGACCAGGAGAGCTCAGAAACATCGTCTGAGAGAACTGAAGCGCCAAGTCAAGGCTTTTGCTGAGAAAGAAGAAGGAGGTGACGTAAAATCTGTATGCATGACTTTGTTTCTCCTAGCTTTAAGAGCAAAAAATGAACACCGACAAGCAGATGAATTGGAGGCTATAATGCAAGGGAGGGGATCTGGACTTCACCCTGCTGTCTGCTTGGCAATCCGAGTCAACACATTTCTCAGCTGTAGCCAGTACCATAAAATGTATAGAACAGTAAAAGCTGTGACTGGAAGGCAGATCTTTCAGCCTTTGCATGCTCTTCGCACTGCTGAGAAAGCCCTCCTACCAGGTTATCATCCATTCGCGTGGAAACCTCCCTTGAAAAACGTATCCACTAACACAGAAGTGGGAATTATAGATGGACTATCAGGACTGCCACTCTCAATTGATGACTACCCAGTAGACACAATTACAAAGAGGTTTCGGTATGATGCAGCATTGGTTTGTGCCTTAAAGGACATGGAGGAGGAGATCATGGAAGGCATGAAAGCAAAAAAACTGGATGATTATTTGAATGGTCCCTTCACTGTGGTAGTGAAAGAGTCTTGTGATGGAATGGGAGATGTCAGTGAAAAGCATGGAAGTGGGCCTGCTGTCCCAGAGAAGGCAGTTAGATTTTCTTTCACAGTCATGAACATTGATATAGCATGTGGGAACAAAAGCAAAAGGATCTTTGAAGAAGAAAAGCCCAATTCAGAGCTGTGTTGCAAGCCTTTGTGCCTTATGCTGGCTGATGAATCAGATCATGAAACTCTGACGGCAATCCTGAGCCCCCTCATAGCAGAAAGAGAGGCTATGAAAAACAGTGAACTGCTGCTTGAAATGGGAGGCATCCTGAGAACATTCAAATTCATCTTTAGGGGTACAGGGTATGATGAGAAACTTGTGCGGGAAGTGGAAGGGCTGGAGGCCTCAGGTTCCACTTACATTTGTACCCTCTGTGACGCAACCCGTCTGGAGGCATCCAAGAATGTGGTCTTCCACTCCATAACCAGGAGCCATGCTGAAAATCTGGAGCGATATGAAATATGGAGGTCCAACCCATATCATGAGTCTGTTGATAAGCTCCGTGACAGAGTGAAGGGTGTTTCAGCCAAACCTTTTATAGAGACCGTTCCCTCCATAGATGCTTTGCACTGCGACATTGGAAATGCAACAGAATTCTACAGGATTTTCCAGATGGAGATCTGTGAGATTTATAAGAATCCTGATGTGTCTAAAGAGGAGAGGAAGAGGTGGCAGTTGGCTCTTGACAAACACCTCAGGAAGAAAATGAACTTGAAACCTATGATGAGGATGAGTGGAAATTTTGCTAGAAAGCTCATGTCCAAGGAGACAGTAGAGGCAGTATGTGAATTAATAAAGTGTGAAGAAAGGCGTGAGGCCCTAAAAGAACTAATGGACCTTTATCTGAAGATGAAGCCAGTGTGGCGATCCTCATGCCCTGCCAAAGAATGTCCAGAATTGCTGTGCCAGTATAGCTATAATTCACAACGTTTTGCCGAGCTCCTATCTACAAAGTTCAAGTACAGATATGAAGGCAAGATTACAAATTATTTCCACAAAACCCTTGCTCATGTTCCTGAAATCATTGAAAGAGATGGGTCCATTGGGGCATGGGCAAGTGAAGGAAACGAGTCTGGAAACAAACTGTTCAGGAGGTTCCGAAAAATGAATGCCAGGCAGTCCAAATGCTATGAGATGGAGGATGTCTTGAAACATCACTGGCTATATACCTCAAAGTACCTCCAGAAGTTCATGAATGCCCATAAAACATTAAAAAAACAGGGTTTCAACATTAATCCAGAGGATACTTTAGGTGACTCCATGCCACTGGATAACTTGGAAAGCAATGATTCAGGGGAAGCCTGAAGTAAAGTACCATTTGTTGTTGGGTTTATAATGGTGTTTTCCTGCAAGGAGGCAGCTTCTTTTTCAGGCCTGTAGAGGCACAGGGAAGTGTGAAAATATAATTTTTCCATCCCTTGTTAAAGGTGCTGAGTGGAGTTAAGCACCATGTCTGTTGGGTGTTTCCAAGAGGCAATGCATTATGCGTTATATGTTGGTATCTGGTAACCCAGCAGTCATGTGAGATGAAGCAGGAGCAAATTGTAAAGAAGGGTCTTCAGTTTATTTTGATCTTAGCATGTTGCTTAGAAGTGAGAAAGCCAAAGTAAACAAGGTTTATATAAAGTAGCGTTTTGAAACGAATATATTTGTGGAGAGTTACGACAATTGCTGAAAGGGAGCAGGCTGTTTTTACTTTTTAAGAGGGTTTGATTATTTTATTAACAGTCTCTTGGCTTTTATAAGTAAAGATTCATTAGTAAGACATTTGGGTATTTGCTTGGGGATAACGTTCAATTATTTTTGCATAAAATGCTGACTAAAGATGCTAACTTTGATCTCACACACTTTAAAAAATATTATTATTTAACATTTATATTGTAGTATGCCTAGGAGCAGATGGTGGTATCACCATGGTCATTTACGAAAGGTAGCTGGAGTCTCTTAAAGATATTTTTATCATACGTAATGCAAACTAAAATGCAAACTCATACTCCTAGATCGGGATTTACAGTGATTTGTGGTTGGTTATTTCACTATACAAAGTACATTCAATCTCTGCTGTGTTGCTTGATGCTTTGTGAGCATTTTAGATTTCTATGGTAACTTTGGTGTAGTTTGTATTAGTATTTGTATTGGTGAATTTACCATTGTTCTAATCTTCTCTAGTAGGGTATTTCACTGACTACTACTGATGTCATCCAGTTGTATCCAATATCGAGCTTTTCCCATCTGTAATACACCATACTCATAGTCTCATTTTCCAAATTGTAAAAGAGAAATGGTGCTTACTAACCTCAAAGATAGCTGGTGTACAAGATGAGTTAAAAAGCAATGAATTGTCTTGAAATTATGGCATATTGTATTTCACATTATTACGGAAGTGTTTAGTAGATATTCCTCCTTCACACTGTATTAGATGAATCATTTTGTTGGTTGTATTTGCCTTTCCAAAGTGGTATCTAGTGTATATTATGTATTATACTATATTTACTTGACTTTAATTCAATGTTATTAGAATAATAGAATCACAGAATGATTTGGGTTGGAAGAGACCTTAAAGCTTGTCCAATTCCAACCCCCTGCCATGGGCAGGAACGTCTTCCACTAGACCGGCTTGCTACAATCCCCATCCAACCTGGCCTTGAACATTGCCAGGGGTGCGGCAGCCATAGCTTCTCTGGGCAATCTGTGCCAGAGCCTCACCAGCCTCATATTCATGAAATATACTCAGAAGTACCTAAAATGGCCTGAAATCATCTAGCCTTTCAGCTTTGCACCTGTAGCTAGGGCATTACTTTGCTTGGAGTAATCTTTCTGAAGCAAGATTAAATGCAGAAACAAAGCATGGATCTAAAAGAATCTGCTTTTCATTTTCATTTTGATGGGGCAGAAGTTGGTTCATGAATGTAAATGAACAGCAACTTAATGGTCTGATATTAGTAGTATCTTGTTCATATTTTTTACTGTATCTTTGAGAGTCTGGTATTAACCATACCTTTGAGGGTCTGGTATTTATCATTTATGCAATGAAAAAAAAAAATTGTTAGCAATTAGTACCAATATTGGTGTTATTATGTCTTTTGATTTTATTATTTTTTAAAGTTTTCTGTGATTCAGGATTTTATTTTTATGTTGCTTCTTTAAACGTAGTTTAGTATGTCAAAATTTGCAGTTGGAAATAATATTTTTTACTTAAAATATGTACTTTTTAAGCAACCAGAAGGACTACAACATCTTTTGTATAGAGTACCATCTACATCTGCACTTATAAGTGTTCATTCCTACATTAATTTATGTTTTTTCAATACTTGGAATGAAACGGGTATTTCCTATAGAGCATAAATACTGGCTTTCTGTTAGAATCATTCTTTATAAATAAATGCAGGCAACAAATGCAGCTGTTTCCCAGGGAGTATAAATATCAGGTATAAAGATCATCCTTTACCAGTAAGTGCATATATGATTTGCATTTTTGGTTTGCATATACTTCATTGTGCAAGTAGTTGCAACTTTTCTTTTTCCTCTGTATGCAGATTTGGGACAACCTTATGCATTATCCTTGGTTCTTCTTGACTAACTGAGGGCCTGGTTTAACAACCCTGAGTCACCTCACAGTGATTTCCACTCCAAATGGTGTGTAAGTTTTTGTTGCCTTTTGCACAGGAATGAATGGCACCCCCAAGTAATCCAAACCTGTTCATTGTCATGCATATGTGCCACTAGAGAGACACACCAGACTGTTCATTTTGCACATAATTTCAGTGCCTCCTCTAACATTTTTAAATTCCAAATTTGCTTTAACAAACTGCTGATGTAACATCAAGCGAATCATCTCACTGCCTTCAAAAGGCTGAGTAAGTAATATCTGTAGATGTATGATTTTTCAAGATGAGGCTTGTATCCTGGGGTAACTCATCAGGCTGAACAGAACCTGGATGGGAACAGAGGAATGCAGTGTCACGTGGAAACATTCTTTTGTGAAATATTAAGTCATCAAGACACATTTCACATTCTACAGCTGTGGGCAGGATAGCTGACCCAAATAGTTGGTACACATCCTTGGCAAATAATTTCTTGTTCTGAAATGTTGACTGTAGTTTTTATAGGATCATATTATGTATCTTGTTTTGTTTGGCTTTATTCAATGGCTTTCTATTGTGAATTGCCATGTTATGAAACAATGTGAACTATGTTAGAAGCCATGATTCTGATCTCACTTATTTTTTACTCACAGGAATAATCGTACTGACCTCAAGCAAATCAGCTTTGAATTTTAGTCGTATAGTTCAGAAAAATATTTGAGATATTTACAGCATCCTAATTTCTGACTACACTGAATTCTGTGCTTTGTCTCACTACATGACTTCATTATTTTACTTTTTCTTAATGTACTGCTGTTTCTTAGTTCTTGAAACCTATTTATAAATATTTAAGGTTTTGGCTTTTCCTTTTTTACTGTTTTTTTCAGCAGTGTACACGATTTCATGGTATCAGTCTTTTCATTCAAATTGTGTATGTTTTTCATATGTAGGCTGTTCTAATACCCAGAGTCAGCTGTGATTCCAGCCCTGTTTTTGGAATTCATTAAATTAATCAAATAAAGATTGCTCTGTGAGTCTGAGCAGTCCTTTCAGCACCGTTCCTCACAGACAACTGTTTCATAGAAAACTAAAGTAATTTAAAATCAGTTTTATTTAGTCTGTAAATAACTTTTGCTTAATTTACAAATACCATCTTTCTGTTTGTTTGAAATCAGCCTTGCACTATTATGTCCATGCTGATATGTTAATCCTCTTTACTGGCTTCTGTGCATCCTTTGCATCAAATTTTGGCTCTTCGCCATAGACTGAACTGTAAAGATTAACTCTATCTTTCAGTTTGTTATTTGTAGCTTCTCTTTATTACACTTCAGAACGTCATAGAATCGTAGAACCACAAAATTATTTGGGTTGGGAGGGATCTTAAAGGTTATCTAGTTCCAGTCCCCTGCCACAGGCAGGGACACCTTTCACTAGATCAGGTTGCTCCAAGCCCTGTCCAACCTGGCCTCGAACATTACCAGTGTATGTACTGAGAAATCAGATGATTTATATGATTACTGTGAGAAACTACGGACTAGGGTATTGTTTATTAAGATTTAAGAATAGATTGGCAATTACATATTCCATATAGGCCA
>JASSUY010029334.1:0-23045 GCA_032466535.1 Forpus xanthops
AAGCTGTGGCTGCCCCATCCCTGCAGTGCTCAAGGCCAGGTTGGACACAGGGCTTGGAGCAAGCTGCTCAATGGAAGATGTCCTTGCCCATGGCAGGGGTTGGAACTGTATGAGCTTTAATGTCTCTTCCAAACCAAACCATGCTATGTTTCTATCTAGAGGGGGCAAGGCATTGGTGCAATCAGTTACTAGTGCAGCAGCAGTGGCACAGCATGCTCCATAAGCAGTAAAGAGCAGGTTCCTGCTCTGCAGCTGACACAGCTCTGCCTCTGTTTGCTTGTTCTAAAAACTATCGGAAGTGCGAGACGAGCTTTAATTAAAGAATGTTTATTTGTGAAGTTGAGAAATGCCAAAGTGACGTCTGGCTCCACCAGCTTCATTTGCTCTGTTCTGCACAGGAGCCAGGTTTTACATAGGTGTAAATGTACCTTTTGGTGTAAGCTTTATAGGACTTCTGACTTGTGCTCCTGAATGGTTGATGAACAATGTGGATGAAGCCAAGAAACCGAGGCCTGTGCTATGTGATATCAGACAAGCCTGACCTATTATCTAGAATATCTTAATGTTTCTTTAATGATGTTTTCAAGCAATTGCACTGAAATTGTCAGATAATCTAATTCAAATGGGAATATTTCTCCTCCTAAGCAATAGTTCATTGTCCTTAAAAAGCACCAAACCCAGGCTCTGCTCAGCAGAGAGGAATGCCAATGACTGACACATGGGTGGATAAATGGTCCTCAGACAAACTCAGGCTTTCTCTCTCTGGGCTGTTAACTGCACAGACTAACCATTGCTTCCAAATCAAGTGAGGCTACTAAAGTAGCACAGCCATCACCTACACAGAGCTCAGATTCTGTCCATAGCCTCTGTATTTCCAAGCACTCGGTCTGGTATGATGTGAGCAAGTGTACGACGTAAGTCCAATTACTTGGCTGTCAGCATCTGCAGAATGTGTTTATCTATAGCTTCAAAGTCATGTCTGATGTTACTGTATGTGATGTTATCTGCATGTGTAAAGTTACAGCAGTTTTCACTGCATTTTTTGTGCACTCCTTGAAAAAAGGAGAGAAGGAGTGACTTGTGCACCTAAATAGGACCATCCTTAAGTGCCAAAGCAGAACAGGATGGCCAATTAGAATACATGATAAATACCTGAGCAAGAAGACCTTAGTGAGGGCAAAGAACTTGGGAGCTGAAAGTAATGGCTATGCACATCATTGAGCAGTTAAATAATTTTTATTCCATGCTAATGTGTTCAGTGTGGGCCATAAACATTCACTCATCAAAAGTTCACTTTAAAAACTGGCTTTCTCTCTGAGGATGCTGGAGGGTTTTACACACTTACACTAAAATACCCTCCCTGGTGCCAAATCTCATGTTCCTGTGTTCCGGAACTGTGTTTTAGCTCCACACTCTCAGCAACACCAATTTCAGTTCACCACAATCATGCTTTTCCTTGCCTCAGTGGTTAAATCAGCCTTTTCATGCCCCTCAGAAGCCTCCAGTTCTTTCCTATCACTCTTGAACTCCCAGGAAGAAACAGTTCTTCCCTGAACCGAACACCCCAGGGCAGGGATGGGAAGTAGCCTGTACCCAGGGCAGCTGGGGGATGCTGCCTGCCCCCTCCCAAGGCACCCACAGGTAGGAGTATGATTGTTGGTATTTATCACTCCTTTACTGTTACCAGGGCATCATGTCAGGAAACCCATTTAAGCTCTATTATAACTCCTTTTGACTGACAGGCAGAGAGTAATGAGTGTCATTGCCTGAGGAAGGCCAGACGAAAAAGAAGCTCTAAATAGACCTGTCAGAGTGATGCTAAAGAGACTAATACATCAACTAAATCAGCGCCCAATGCATTAAAATCTTTTAATCTACCAGTCTTTCCATTTTAAATGTTTACTGAGCCCAGCATCTATAATGCTGCATAGGTAATATGCTTATTCTTCATAAAGAATTGCAATGACCCTTCTAACTATACGCTTGGGGTTCTTTTCATAACAAAAAGAGAGGAGGAGAACAGAAGCGGCAGGCTGCCAGGGAGCCGAATGCTTCAGTAGCTGACAAAAGACAAGAGAATTTGGGCTGATCTTTCTTTTTTTCTAAAAAGCAGCTTTGGAATGATGAATTCACAAGTTGTTATGGGAACTAGCAGCACAGATGATGCCCCAAAGGAGCACCAAAGGATGTCTATAGGATCTGGAGGGGTAATAATGTAGCAGAGACATCTGTAATATGCATGGATTTCACCAAAATGGTATGACAAGTTGTAACCTCATACTTGCAGTGCACGGTCTCTTTGCCAGCAGAAAGCCATATCCCATGCAACACATCAGACCAAAACTATGTGGCTCGGGTGCTCAATGGCGTGGCTTTGGCTCTCTCCCAGCCCTCCCAAGCCATCAGGAGAGCATCTCTCCTTGCTTGTTTGTTTCCTTTGACAACACATTGATTTTTGTTCACAAAACCTCACATTTTCCAGGACCTCTGCGCTTGCAAACTACTGTAACTTGGAGAACACACACACGTGCCAGGGAGGGAGAAGAGGAGGGGGGAGCTGCCATCTGCACCAGCAGCAGTTGGGGATGCTGGAAGTGAGGACACGAGTGGCAGGGTTTATTTCATAGCAAGGAGGCCATTACCTCTGCCCACACGACACAGGCACCTCTCCTTCCTAGCCTCCTTTTGCATGATAGAAGGGGATGTGATTCATAGAATGGTTTGGAAAGGACCTTAAAGGTCATTCTGCCCCCACTGAATGCTGTGGGCAGAGACATCTTCCACTAGATCAGATTGCTCCAAATGCTGTCCAACCTGGCCTTGAACACTGCCAGGGATGGGGCAGCCAAAGCCTCTTTGGGCACCCTGTGCCAGCGCCTCAGTATCCTCACAGGGAAGAATTTCTTCCTTATCTCTAACCTAAATCTCCCCTGTTTAAGCTTGAAGTTTGGAACCCTGACACTCTGCTCCCTTTCCTGCAAGCCCTAAGAGCACTGAGTGCTGCGCTTCCATCTCAATGGTGGACGAGGCATTTTGCAGCTCTGCACATGCACAGGCATGCTGCAAGTGTTACAGTCTGAAGGTTTTCCCAACAGTGAGACATCAAAAGCCTTTGGGTCATTTTCAAGATGGAAAGATTTAATTCATAAACACCTTCATGCATGCTTTGTTTTTTAAAGGAGAGCTACAAAACAGGGAGCACATCAGAGCTCATTCTACACGGGTCAGATCTAAAGGGTTTACGTACATGTAAAGTATATTAGATCTGTGGGTGATCAGTAAGCATAGATAGGATTTGAATTACACAACAGTCTGAACCTCAGGTAGTGTTTGTAGAGCATAAAGCAGAATATAGAGCAGGCCAGATCAGGAATATCCTCCAGTGACCCAAGCTTTCCAAATGGCTTTGTTAAAGCACCAACAGCAATATAACGACCTTGGGACAGACTGGTGTGGGAGCAGACCACAAACATGCCACAGTGACCAGGGGCTTCCGTATCATAAGTGACACATGCATGGATGGAAAAGAGCTTGGCCATGCCATGGATCCCAGACACAACACTAAGATATTACTGAGTTCTGTAAAAAGCATTCCAAGAAACACTCCTAGAGCTCAACCCACCTGCAAGCATAGCCCTGAGCTTGTCCCCATGCTTTGCAAGTGCAGCCTATGAGATAACCTGAGCCCATGGGAAAACGCTAAAAAAGGAGTTCAAAAGAAGAGTAAGGCAAAGTCCCACATCACTGTAGCCTATTATTTGCTTAATACTGATGTCTGTGAGATGGGAATCAGCAGCTGGGCTCAGTTTGCAGGTCTCTGTGGGGACTGTGGTCTGGAGATAAGATATCCTCACTGTGCTTCCCCCCGGAGCCACTGCTAACATTGGGAAGGAAGTCCAGTTAACTGTGAAGGTAGCTCTTGATCTGCCTTCCAAAAACCTCTTACAGATGCACTTTGCTGAGCTGTTTATGCAAATTCTTTCAAGTCTTCTTGACAGCATGCCAGCCTACCATCAACCATGCAAACCTCATCCCCTCGCACTGACTGTGCTCAGCTGGATAGGGGCAGCCTGGAGGGAAGCCACAAGACCAACCCACTTTCCATGTTGCACGCCTTTAACATGGGCCTACCCAGGACACACTCTCCAGATTGATGACTGGAGTATATTTATATTTGGTTATGAAGAGTGTGGCTTGCCATTCAGTTCTACTTCAGTGTTCATGCCTTCCTTTCACCTCCCCATCTGAGTCCATTAGCCTGAGCTATTTTGCCAGCTGTCCTTTCAGTCTGTGCCAGGAGAGGGCTCTTGGTCTCCTTCCCCTTTGTAACCTTTAGCGCACCAAAAGTTACGGACTGCATCAACTGAGCGTGAAAGGAAACATTTCCTGTACTAAAAGCTTGCAGAAGCCACATTAGGGGGCCCCATTTCTTGAGGATAGAAGACTCATTTGTGATTTCTTTCTTTCAGCATCAAAAGACCTTTCCTGGAGCTTGGAAGAACCAGGGAACTGAGGACTTTTAACTCAGGTCCTGCAGTTTGCATTTACCTAGTGATTTTCTGGAGCCTTTTGCCAAATGTCTGGCTGTGTGCTCTTCCAAAAGGTAATAAAAAGCCTGCGCCATGCTTTCTCTGCAGAACTACTTAATGGGGTTAGAAGGTTTGTTCTTAATTTCATATTAACTCCAAGTAAGGTTACATATTCTCAGTATTTGGTGTGCTTTCCTCTTTGTCCAAGCCACCAAGGCCCACTGTGCCCCACACCTGCAGACCTGGATCTACCCTTGGGTCTCCTGTACTGCCTTGTGGTCAGTGCACTTTGGTTTGTCCTCATCCCCAGTTCCTTCTTCTCTCCCAAAGCTCTGCTTCCCACCCAGCCAAAGTGCCCCAGCTGGACCTCTCTGTTCCACCAGCACAGCCTGTCTGGCTCGTCACTCTACCACCCTTACACAGATGCTCTCCACCACTTCTACTCCAGCCCCTAAAAAAGACAAGGAGAGGAAAGAAAAAAGTGCATTCCAGATGGAGCTCACAGATGTCATAAACTGTCCACATCCCTCCCATCTTCGGCAAAAGCTTAAGGAAACTTGGCAGAGCCAAGGTATCATCACCTATATATTATGGTCTGTGGACTAAGAGTAATCCCAGACTGAGAGGCCTCCTTAAGTCATGTGAAGTTCTTATGCTCACACTCATCTGCCTGAACTGGGGCCCTCCAGGAAGAGTTCGGTGTGTCACGCCTCAGGTTGACCATTTCTTCCCTGCCCTGTGATGGTTTACTGACTTCCTGAAGTAAGTAAGTCAGGAAAGAAGGAGACACTGTGCAGCAGGACAATCCTTGCTGCTCTGTGCTCTGCTTGACACTGAGCTTGAACCAGCCACAACAGCCTTTCAGACCTCTTTCCAAGACAGCTTACCAACACAGATTTCCCAACACACCTACTGTCTACATGTAGGAAAAGAAGCTCTCCATGGGTTGCACCTTTTACTCTTGTGTTGGACATTCTTCCTGCACCAACGTTCCTCAGGACCTGGATCTGCTCACCACATACTCCTCAGACCTCAGGAAGGGAAAGGATGGGCTGGAAGAAAATACAATGCTTGCAATTTTTTATTTAAATCTGATGTTCAGGCATCTTTCTCACCAAAATTTGTTTTGTGTACTCACAGTTCACCACATTAGTCTGTTATCGTGGCCCTTGGGCATGTTGGATGTGAAAGGATGCCAGGAAGTGCTACCTCAAGGTAAGGATGGGAAGCAGGTAATTCCCAACCCTACAGTGGAGATCTCAGGGTTACCAAGATCCTGTTTCCTCCTCAGACATAAGGCTTTATCCAAGAAGGTCAGGAATTTTTAAGAGGGCAGTTTATCACTAGGGACAGCACTTAGTGAAAGAGTATTAAACTGCATAGAGGGGAAAATTCAACAGCCTTCTTTAGAAAGCAGCCCAGCCCTTGAAAGTAAGGGTGCTAATACGGGATTTAAATGCTTCCTCTTGAGCATGCTTCATACTGCTATAAACAGGACAGTAATGTGTCACTTTGGGCACAGACCCTCTCTTAATTATACCTGCTGCATAAATATAGGTAATAAAGTAAAAGGGATGGAGAAACAGCCAATAAATTACTCCAGAATCACACATGATGAATGCTGAAAGCAAAACCAGAGAGCTGAGACCCTGGGTCCAATATCCAACTTACATAGATCAACCCCAACTAATGTCAATGAAACTTGGACTTTCCCTGGGAAACACTCATGAAGCAAACATGGCCAGCACACACTTCCTGCCCTCCGCTTCATCCCAGCCTGAGTTCAGAGTCAAAGGAGCCGCTCTCAGTAACCCGGCAGTGCCCCTTTCATCTGCAGAGTGGGTTTGTGTTTCTTCCAAAGAAATAAACACAAAGGAGGACAGGCAGGCTTCCATCTGACTTTTATCAAAGCCTGGATGAAGGAAAACTTTCAACACTGCTTTCCAAGCAGCCCTTTGTAAAGATGGGAGGATGGGTAAAAATAACTTGTAATTAGAGTCTAATGAATCAGCACCAGTTGTCTAGCCAACAGTGCATCAGCTCCCATGTGCTAGTTAATCGCTTGGTACTCTTCTCATCGTGCAAGAGCTGCACGATGGCAAATTCATGACCACTGCCCCCACAAAGGTTTTTCCTTACACTTGCAGCACAGGTTCAAACTCAGTTTCACCACAGAGAACAACAGGACATGACTTTACCAGACAAGGAAGTCCAAGAGACCAGCAGACTTGCACAGCTTTCAGGGCTGATGCACCTGGAAGTACATTAAAGCAGTGGCAACTCACCCTGTTTTACCCATTTGCGGAGCTTTGTTGCGGCCAAGAATCAAGCTTCGTAAGCAAGGCCAAGCGTTCTCTGTAGCACAGTGGTAATAAATTCAAACCACCCCAAAATTCCTTGGCAACAAGCCCTAGACTTCACAGCAGTGTTAATTCAGTGCATTTCCATGAAATACTTCTCATTCCCATCCCTCCTTCAAGTGTAAGCACAAGTCTTAGTCCTGTTTGTGTTACCGGACGCGGTTCTGCAAGAAGGGAAAATGCCATGACATGCTCCACAGCGATGGGAATAATGAAGTACCCAGGCTCTGCTTTTGAAGCTTGCATCAGCTCAGGAGAACATTTCAGCTTGGCAATGTGTCTGCCAGCTGCAGCGGCAGGGACTGACAGTGCTGTTCAGTGACATGCAGATGAGAAGCTTCTTGCGACAGATAGAATAATGAGTGCTCCATGATATGGGAATAAAATCCCTTTGCTGATGACTGCAGAGCAAATTTGCAAAGTTTGCAAGGGAAAAATATTTTTTTTTATTCTAACTACATATTCCTCTAGAGAGGTGAAAATTGCGCTGGATTTTTTCCATCTTAATAAATTTCCTATTAAAGACCATTTTCTAAATCCTTAATCTCGCTTTGTGGCTTCAATGAGGAAAAAAACGATTCCCAATTTAGAGGCCAGGTTCAGTTTAGAAAGGTCCATAAAGGGCTGTGAAAAACCTAGGGCCTTTTACCTCCGTTTTGCTTTATATGAAACATACCAAATAATCAGAAGTTGCTTTTGTCAAAGTAGGTCCATAGATGATTTTGAAGCTCCTTTCCAACCCAACTATTCTGCGATTCTACATTCAACGCCAAAGATGACTGTTCTGTTAAACCCTATTATCATCTCTACAACTAAACTGTTGTCAACTGACTACAAACAAGATACGTTGAGATTTAGGCAGGCTGAGCAAAGGTTTTGCCTTATTTATTTTTTACCTTTTCTGTCCTCTAGAGAATGTGACGGGGAAAAAGCATGAAGAATTCCTGACATTCCCCTGTACAAATACGCAACACAAGAACTGCAAGCACGTGCACGCACACATCCTGACACTGAGCCTGCAGCCATCATTCACACGTCAAACACCAAGTGCATCTCAAACACCGCTGCATTCCCATCTACTTTTACATAACCCAAAGAGCCGATGTTTCAATATACAGAAAGAAGTTCCTGCCATGACCATGGCCCAAACTCGTGTTCTTCCTTGACTTCAACTCCATCCCTTCAGTCTCAGGTGCAGGGTAGGTCGTTGCTAGTGTTGTGCCTTTGGTGCAACTGTGATACGGTGAATAGGTTTAGGGAGCTGAGATCCCAAGGGATATCACAAAGTACCTTACCCCATCATGCGGGACTGAAAGCTGTTAACAGTGCTGAGGAGGTTTTCCTTGTGCCCCATGGATCATGGTGAGAAACTAGGATTTGCTGGTTTAATTTCCACTCAGAACTCAAGTGAGAATCAGGCTTATGAATTTCCCCTCTTGTACTTAACTGTCCTGAGCTCCAGCATCATTTTCTGAACACAATATCTCCTACATCAAATATAAGCCTGAGATAGCAGATTTCTACTACAGCATTTTACCCAATGTACTCTGACTGGACACACAATATCCATGCCTATGTTTTCTGGTTTTGGCTTCTTTTTTGGTCTGATTGGTTAAAGTATGCAAAAGAGTACCCACAGATTGGTTTATATATGCATTAAATCTTAATTACACTGCTACAGAGCATGAGGTCAAAAGAAGGGAGCATTCAGGTTGTTTTCCCAGTTTCAAGCTTGTTATTTTTGGCTAAATTCCCCATCTTTCTATTAGAGTAAAGGCCAGGTCAGAAGATGACATCCCAATGGAGCAAAGCATTTCCCTTTTTTCTTCTCTCTCTTTTTATCCTCCCCTGTTCTGCAGCAAGAAAGTCACAAGCTATTTCCATAGCAAAGAAGGTGGACTCAATACAGTGCTGCCTTTTATTCTGCAGAAAGCAGCACTGGCTGCAGGTGAGGGAGCAAGAAACATCACTAGTGCTGCAGGAAGGACAAGACCATGGGGTACTGCACTACAGCGCCCATGCTGAGGAGGCAAGTTCTGACTCAAAGGACCCAGACCAGACATGGAAGAAATGTCAAGTTTTGTGGGGTTTTCAGCCAGATTTCAGCTTTTCCATATTCTCTCCTACAGAAACTTGAGCACAGCTTCCAGCATGAGCAGCATATCTGATGGGCTCTGCTATCTTCTGCAATTGCATCTGCTTTGGAAACGTAACAGCCAAGGTGAGAAACAAGGCTGACAACCTCTGTCTTGCCAGTGACTGCAAAGTGCATCCATACATTGTGTCTGTTGGCATGGGGGAGCGAGGGAAGTGTTTGTATGAATGGCTGGATGACCCCTGTACGAAGTATAAGAAGGGATTTATGTGCTCAGGCTACTTCATTCCCCTCTTAGGAGGGAAGGTATGGAAGCTTTCCAAAGCACATGCAACCACTTATTACATTTCCAGTAGTTAAGTAAACACATTAGTAAATAAATGAATAAAGACTCTTTAATTGCATTCACTAACTTCATGCATGCACATTTCTTAGAATCTCAGAAATTCCATCCACTCCAGCTTTTATCACGCACACTGCAATATCCAGGGCTAAAAGTGGTCCAATAGAAAATCAAACCCAGGTAAACTACCAACATAGCTGGGACTAGTAGAAAAAAACTACCTTTTATCCACCCCTTGGCTAAATGTCTTTTGCTATCTCTGCTTGCACTTAAGTGCTGCAGTTTTAAGTGGTAGCACAGGCAGCATAACTCAAGGTCAGACATGAACATAGTCCAAAGGCTCACATGAGCAGTAGAGCCCTTGACTGAAACTCAAAGACCAACAGGCTGAAAGTGCAGATTTAGGGTTTGGTGCAGAATCTGAAGCCAAATAAAAACAGCTGTTAGAAAATCTTGAGAAAAACAGAAAATAAGAGTACGCAATGATGAGTCCATTCTCAGACCAAGTTGTGACATCATGTCTCGCAGGTCTCCTCATGGAATAAGATGTTCCTTTCCTGGGCTAATAGTAGGGAATAACAGCTCTGAACAGAGAAGTCATAATGTGGGAAAATGCTTGTGATGCCCACATCATCCCACCATGTGGGGTCTGTGCCTGTCTGAATACATCCCCGTCTGTCAAAGGAAACAGCAATGGGGCTATTGGAGCACCAACAGGGAAGATAAAAAACAATGCAGAGAAAGCAGACCTGGTCTCAGGAGAGTTCACATAACAAGGGGTAGCTTCCTCCCAAGCTCTCCCCTAAAACAAATGTGGAAAGCAAAGCAGATGTGGACAGGATACCCATCCTAGAGAAAGGATTCAGCCTGGCAGGCAAGATATGCAGGAAGAGAGTGGAGGTGGGATGTCTGCAAGTCAAGAGAGAATCATGGACAGGTTAACCTCTTTATGTTACTTGTACCAAGTTATAAATGCTTTGCACCTTTGAGAAGCAAGTTGATCTTGTTTGATTTGAGAGCTGCTTTTCCCAGTCCCCATCCCAGGCTCCTGGCAGGACCCAACCTTGCTCACACGTGCTGAACCCATCCCAAGCTGCCCCTGAAGGCTGTAACCCTGTTTGTAGCATAGGAGCAGAGGGGTGGAGAAATGCCACCCTGCACACAGCGAAAACTTGGCATCTGGCAGAGACCACCTGGAAAAACCCAGGGAGAGAGCTTGGGCTCAGCAAGACATGAGAGGATTGGTGTGAATCGCTGATCCAACACAAATCTTAGCATTTCCTGAAGCATACCCACTTGCGGGTGTATTCTCCCACTTGGGAGAATCCAGGATGCTCTCAATGTTTCTGGATATAACAGAGAGTGAAACCAGAGGAAAGTATATGATTATCGTTAATAGTAGCAGCTTTTTCTATAGGTTTTTTTAAAGTAGCATAAGACCAAGATTCTGCTTCCTTCAAGAGTTTTGACAACGTCTTAGTCACCATTAAGATATTGCTGTAGCATTTTCTCTCTAAGCCCCCTAATTTGCTCTCAATTCATTGTTCATGAGATTAAGCCCTTCTCTTTTTTTGCTTTTTAATGAAAACACAAGAAAAGCTCAGTGACAGGAGGATGAAGGAAGTCTGTGCTATTCACCAGCCACCCAGCCACACACATGCTATCTTAATTCATCGGCAGACAAAGCCAGCTCTTTGTCTTTGCAGCTCCCTCTATGCCATTCATTCACAGTGAGATATCGCTCCCAGTAATCAGAGCTTGTCTATACAGGGATGGGGGGGAGGGGGAGAGGGACAAAACCCATCTAATCAGGCCTTGGACTTAGCCCCATTGTCACAAAGAGAGCTCCTTTTTTAAAAACAATGTATATATATAGCAATAGGTCTCTATTAAGCACCCTTTCCATGCAAAGTTAGATGGTAGCTTGTGTAACAGGCAGCCAACGCAAGCATTTTCTCCATTTACAAGCCTTTTTGCCACTAATAACAGATCAGCAGAGCATCGAGGGAGAATATTAATTCCGTAAGAATTATGAAGAAGGATTCCCCCAGCTTAAGGTTGCTTTAACCTTTGTAGTGTCAAATACTTTGCTTTTCTGTGCTTAATGAGCTACATATGTGGTTTGCAACTGTTAAGGGGTTAATCTCTAACCATTGTTTTAATTGGATCAACAATTGGCCTTCTGCCACTTCCTTTGGAAGATTATTCCACGATGTAATAGAAATCAGTGCCAGAAAGTATTTTCCTGAGCATACGTGCCAGGGGAAACACTATGGGAATAGACAGTGACCCAAGTTTCACAAGGATCAAATATTGCAATTGTTATCATCCTCAGCCAGAGTCATGACAGCTATGGCTGCACGGGGTCACACTCCCCAAACTGCAGCACCTTGGGAATGAGGAGCTAATGGAAAAACTTACCAAAACTCCTGCAGCTTGTACAAATGAAGGGGAAAACAGAAAGTGATCCCTAATTGATACTGCGCCATAGTGCTGAGCAGTGGTGCAAAGAGGCAAAAGCCAGATCCCAATTACTTAGGTCTTTTCTTTGTGAACGAGATTAAAAACGGCTGAGCAGCTGAGACCTCTCTTCTGCCCTTTCCTCAGAAGTAGGCCCTGTAATTTGCTTTACCCCATATGAATCAGCCCAAATCTATACCGAACCAGTAAGAAAATCACTTTCCATGTTTTGCTTTTTGCTACGAAGAAATAAAGCCCATGAGAATAAAATATCCTGTGTAACTTTAACTGGAACAGAAGTGTCACTCCTTCAGTTCAAGGAAATCAAGTTCTCATATGCCTGCAGGCATAGCCCCAGCACCACACACTTGTGCAAGTCACCCAGTGCCTCCGTATGGCTGAACACGTGCTGCATTTCACAGACAGCTCACGTGCTGGTGGCAGGAACTTTTCTCAAGGAAAGAAGCATTCTTTTGGCTAAATGTTCTTGACCTCCAGTTTAGCCCCATAGACATGGGGAGGGGGGATGCTCTCTGCAGTGAAAATGTCTTTGAGGCACATTCCTGCAGGATTTAAAGCATTTGCCATGCAGACATCATTATTTGCATTCTGAGTGATTACTTGCATAATGCTCTTGAGTTGCCATCGCTGTGAACTGGGCTATGAATACATACACACAGATGCATGCATAGTGTGTCTAGTTTTTCACCTCGCACTATGGGTGCTGGTTCATCTGAGTCCCATCACACAAGTGATGGTTCACCAATGTAAGCAACAAGACCCTGAATGTGCTGTACATGTGTTTCTTGTGTTGATACTCATATATAAGTGTCCAAGTCCTGGCACTATGCATATGGCTGCATTACATTTGATGCTTGTACAGGGAAAGAAGGAATGTTTTCAAACTGCTATGATTGACATACAATCCAGAAAACATCTCAAGGAACCAGTTTTGGATTTGAAGAGAGAAAACCTTCTTTCCATAGGTTTTGCCCTCCCTCCTTGGTTGACTTGCCATATGGCCTTTTTGCTCTAGGTTACAGCTATCTCCCTTTCTAGCCAAAGGGTTTCATGCTGGTCTCAAACCCTTAGGTAATCCCCTATACAACGATATTCTTCTACAGATGGAAATCCAATCTAGGACTTTAGGGACAGGTCCCCTGCACAGGTTTCAAGCCAGAGAACAGGTGGATGAAGCTCCGTCTGCTGATGAATGCCATTAACTAGCTCCTCAAGGCTTACTTTGTTTGCCTTCTTGCTTCACCAAGAGCTGAAACTCTGTTGGCACTTTTGAGGCGTTCTCTTCTACAGTCAAAGGCTGATTATTAACTAAAGGAGAGCAGTATTAAGTGAGGCTTGTGTATTGCCTTCCTTCACATAGCTGCTCTTATTTGCTGTATCCTGTTGTCTATAGTTAACACTGCCCCAAAGCTCTGCTCCTCACATCAACAAAAGAGAGGTGGTGGGGAGGTTACCAAGCCTCTGCTTCATCAACCATGTAATGGTACCTCTAGATTCCCTTCCCAAAAGGTTCTGTTTGAGCCCAGCAACAGTAGAATGGCCTTCAACCACTTCAACAATGAAAAGATTACAAGCTTAAATACACTTACATCTGTTTGTCTCAGAGGATGAGCAAAGAGTGAAATTCCCTCTGCTGTGAGCAGCTGTCAGGATCCACACTGCTGGATCAGGTCATCTAGTGATAACATCTATCCTGTGTCAATCATCTTCCGATCAGTCCCTTCTGTGACTTTAGCATGACACATCTCATCAGTTCCTGATAAGGGCAGTGTCACTGTGCCATTGTACAGGCAGATGAGCAACTTGATTAAAGCCAAACTACATAAAGATGGCTAGAACTACACCCAAGCCTGTGTGTGAACAGAAAATGAACAGAAATATATATATATTATGACATATGGCAGTGTTCAAGGCCGGGTTGGACATAGCCTTGGGTGCCATGGTTTAGTGGGAGTTGTCCCTGCCCATAGCAGAGGGGTTGGAACTAGATGATTTTAAGGTTCTTTCCAACCCTATTCTATGATTCTATGATATATTGAGATACAGTGATGTTATATATATATACATGCACACACATATAACTTTTTTCCTCACCATACTTTATAAAACCTCTCTTCAGTGAACTATTGAAGACAGCAGGCACCACAGATTACATTCTTAGCCAGCACGGCCACAGCTCCCATGTTTATCTCTGCAAATCTTGGGTTCATTTATCATGGACCAATATTCAGTGCCTGCTGCTTTTCAGAGATCTCCTCCTCATTGTGCAGATCCTTCAGAAGACAGATTACAAAACCAGCTCTGATGCTTGCAAAAGAGCCTCTAACTTTTCAGGGCACCAAAAGAGATAGGGATTGCTGGGTCAAAGTTTCTGTGCAAGCCGTTCCTGCTCAGCAGCAGCGTGTGCTGGTGGAAATCACTGCACCTCAAACCTTGGGAAGGGGGTGGGGGGAATGTTTGAAGAGAAATCAGTCAGAACATCCTAAAAATAACCAAGAACAAGTCTAGGAAAGGCTTTCTGCTGGCAGGAGGGGCTGAAGGAAGAGAAGCAGGGCTGGAGATGGCCAAGGCAGTGGCAGGGAGAAGAGGAGAGCCTCTGTAACTCAGCTGTTTGAGCAGAGCGGTGGGGGGGGAGCAGAGGAACCATTGGGGTTTGAAAAAAGATGGTTGCAGGCTGGGGACAAGAGCTACTCTGTATACAAATGCCAGTGGGGCTGTAAAGGAAATAGCTCCCTGGCTTTTCCAGCTGACGGAAACCTCTTGCTGCTGCAGCAGCTCTAGTAGAAGTGCGGGTGCACTGGGGAGCTATACTGGTCAGTGCTTGGTCCTCAGCCTTGGGAGCACCATGCAGACATGGGGCTGCTGCCAAAATCTGCCTGTGGGCAGGGGCAGAGCTGCCAGGCAGAAAGAGGAGGAACAGAACAGAAAGGTGAAGAGAAATCGAGTGAAGGGGGAGAGCAGAGTCAGAGAGGTACAGGGTCAGGGGCTGCACAGCTAGAACTACCAAGCAGCTTGGTTGGTCCCTTCCACAGGGATAAAGACCTCTTTAAAGTTCATTTTGGGGCACAGGGAGTTTTTCAGCTCCCCACTACTCTCTTCCCACATCAGGTTCAGCTCAGAAGCAGCACTCTCCTCTTTCAAGCCACAAAATCCCATCAATAAATGAAAACGATGTCTCAGGGCTTTAGAAGTGCCCTGAAGGCTGGAGAAAATGGAAACCATTGCAGGACGAATGCAGCCAGCCCATCCAAAAGCAGTGCAGACACAGGCCAGTCTGCACTGAAAGGCTAGGATGACCATGCTGCTTCTTCAGTGCTGTCCACAAGGATGAACCTGACAGAGGTCCACGTTAGGCTCCCCTGATGTTAACACTACTCATGTCCAGTAAAAGCCTCATTAGCTTAGGGCCTCTAGGCACAAACACATATTTAACCAGGTCTTATTCACTCACTGAGAAAATCAGTGAGGTCCATAGTCAACCAAAGCTTCCCCAAAAGAGGTTTCAAAACTGGACTTGAAAGTCACACAAGTTGACTCAAAAAATCCAAGTCTAAACCACTTATTCCATATGCAGAAGCACACATGAAGGCTTGTTTCCTATAGATTTGCATTCTATGGTACCAACTTCCTTCCCTAGCTCCTCAAAGTCCTTATCAATGATGTTGCATCAGAGAGTGTGACTGATTTGGAGCCACACATGCCTGCTGGTCCAACACAGGGACATGCTTATGCCTGCAAGGTCATTGCCTGCTGCAGTGATCAAGAAGCTGAGCTATAAATGTCCTGTCACTAATAGCAGCATCCTCTTTGATCTTTCTGCTCTATCCTGGTGCCAGTTTTCATGGAATTGCATTCTCTGATGAAGTAGAATTGGCCAGCAGAAAACAAACTGCAGAAAACCTGACAGACAGAGTGACTTCCCAAGACTCCTTAAGAAACCAAGCTAAACCATGCAAAAATGTCTTGCTGGTGCTGTGGTGCACATGTGAGGTTTTGGGCAGACACAAGAAACAGCTTTGTTGCATAAGTGAGGAATGCTAATACAGGCCATTCGCTGGGGAGGGCTGCACTTTAGAGCTCTTATTTTAGATTTTCTCCAATCTGTTATTCAAATTACTTCCCTAAGGAGCATCTTCAGCACTAACAGACTCACATGGAGGGCTCAGGGCTGAAAACCAGAGAGAAACACAACTTTCTTTGACTCCATCCCTGCCCCATCCCTGGCAGTGTTCAAGGTCAGGCTGGACAGTGCTTGGAGCAACCTGCTCTAGTGGAAGGCATTCCTGCCCGTAGCATGGGGCTGGAACTTGGTGAGCTTTAAGGTCCCTTCAACCCAAACCATGCCATGGTTCTATGACTCAGGCTGTTGGTTGCTCCCAGTCAATTCCTTTCCCTCCCTCCTACCAAGCCACAATAAAGATGGAAACACTCCACAGGGTACATTCAAAATCAACATGCCAAAACCAACACCAATGCCACGTGCTCAGTACAGTGCTGAGCCCTTCCATGCTTTCTGCAAGGAGAAGGAAGGAAGGAGAAGCAGGAGGTACAGGAAATCTCTCCCATTTCAATGAAACAGCACCCCTGCTGCACTGAGCATACCAACTTAGCTCTACAGAGTAGGAAACTTGTAGAAAACCTAAAGAGAAAGGAATTTTCAGCCTAGGACACATAATGCAGTGGGGCAAATGTATTGGTGGAGAACCTAAATGGAACTACAGCAGAGATCAGGCACATTATTAATTCGTATTCCATTAGATTACTGTTTAAAAGGATTGTCTCAGTACACGCATTGCTAGATGCTGTTCATTCGCTTCTCTCTGAGAGCCACAAGAAAAAAAAGATTAGGTAATTGCAATGCAAGGGCAAAAGCTAATCAGTGATTTGATGAAATCTAACCTGTCCCAAACCACAGGTTTGACATTGCTCAGAAACGCCCTCTGCAGATTTGCTTTTGATACAAACGCTATGCTTAGATTTTGTAAAACTACCACTTCCCAATGATAAAACCAGCAGGTTTTGGAAAAAACCCCATTGTCCTCCTCTGCAGCTCATGGGTTTGCTAAGATCTTGGAGGAAAACCCATTCAACACAATATCCATGGAGCAACAGAAATCACTGCTGAGAAACAGAGCCTAGACTGAGAAGTTCACTAAATCATAACTAATCAGAAAAGGGTGTCTGAAGTGTCTGCTCTAGTAGAGAAAATAGGTTCCTTCAGAGGAATGACCCATTCTCTAACATTGTGTCTGGAGGAAGCTACTTCCCATCATTTGGTGTTCAGTCTACCTCCATAAAAACAAATGTTGATACTGCTACAGCACTTTAATGTTAGCTAACGATTAGCTAATCTTAGCTGAAGTAGTATGAACACAGTCAACTAACACCTCATGCCTATGTCTCCAAGCAGATGTTCAACAAAGCTGTGCTGTGCCAGTCACATGGCTTGAAATTGCTTTTTCAGTCTTTAGGCTTTGTCTTTGTTCCTGTATTGCACAAAGGCCTCAATAGGAAACTTGGGTTGGCCTCTTCTTTACCACTTGTTGCTTAATATACCCTACAAAATCACCTTTCTTGTTTCCCCTTTTGCTAAAACACTTTTATTCTTCCTTCAGAGGTAAATCTCAGTCTTTTTTTAGCCATAGCTTAAAAGTGTGCCTTCAGCAGAGACTCGGGGTTCAGAAGCATCATCTCAGGGAGAACACAGCCGTAGATCTCAAATGCTTTGATGAAACCAATTCTTCTTTTCCATGCTGATTTTTGCACAACCGCTGCCTTTGTTTGCTTTCCTCAGTGACACGCAGAACTTTGTGCTGAAGGGTCCAAGTCTCCCCTTGCAAAGGCTTGGGCCATCATGAACCCTATCCTCCCACAACACAAATGCAGACTGCACTCTTGTACTGCCCAAAGAGGATTTCAGCTTCTACTTTGTCATCTAATGGCATAAAATCATCTCTGTCCATAACTAGATTTCCCTAAGAGCATCATTGTGAGAGGCCTCATCAGAGATATTTTGGAAGCTGATCTAAGTTCTCTCTCTGCCTGCACAGTGTATTGATTCCCTTAAAAATTAAAGGCGGCAGAAAAGCATCAGGAGTCCTTCAGGGGAAGACTTTGGGTCTTTTTGCAGCTCTTCCATGCAGTTTTCTGGATACCACCCCTTGTGTTGATCTACAATTCTCTATTGTCTTCTTGCAACTCCTGCTACAGTTACGGTACGTACCCTATCCCAGTTCTCTCTTATTTCAACAGGTTTGTATGGGCTTGGCAGCAGCACTGCACCCATTTTAAGTGTCTTCAAGAGTCTGGAATGATCATTGCTCTGTCCCACTGAGTAATTTCTACTGAAGTTAGCATTTTGCTTGAACACTTCCGATACTTCACTGACTGTGCTTCCTCTTTACTATTGACAAAGAGAAACCTGGAGGAGTAAGCATGCTTCCGTAGGGCTGAATGAAACCCAGCACTGGTGAAATTCGGAGGGGTTTTCCCCACTAACCTTGTGATACATTTATTATGACCAATGACGTTTCATATCAGTGTGATTCATTAAATAGCAGAGGAGTAAACAATAGGAATTTATCCTATAGCCCTCAAAACAAGAATTTTATGGTGAGCTGGTTCCTTCATAATGCTTCAAAAGAGTGATATTGGTGATATACCTCAATGCCAGGAATATAATAAGGATCAATTCTTCTACCATTAGCATCAAAAATAAGTGGTGTCTGCAGCAAGCTTAGCTTCCAGCTATGAACTGTTTTATTCACAGATCATTACAGTATATATATAGGAGAGATCATTGCTTCTCTCACTAATACACACCCAGGGCATTGCATAGAGGAACCTGAAAGTAATTTATGAGAATGAGCTGATTCAGAGCACAGCAAAGGAAGGCCTGGATGACTTCATCTTGGACTGGCTGTAGTGTGAATCACAAAACACACAACCACTCCAAGCTGAGCACTGTACCTCCTTACCAGCACAGCTTGGCCATGTTGAGCACAGACTTCCAAGTGCTTTACCCGCACAAGATACACATCAATAGTAGAGTTGGGATCGTTTTTCCACAGGGCTGCCTCTCAAAGCAGCAAAGGTTTTGCACCTCAGTAGGAGAGCAGTAGCACTGTACAGTGTCATAATCACACCATCCACAGGCATTTTCTGAAAATGAGGTCATTTCCATTGCAGAGGCACATGAGACGTTTGTTCCCAGAAAACACATCATGTCACACTAGGGAAAAAGAGAGGAGATCTTTCTAGCCCTGACTTTATTACATCAGATTTGGAGGGGAGAGAGAAACCTTTCACAATCACTTCTGCAAAGGAGTCCCCCTTGCTCTCAGACAGAAGACATGAATAACACTGAGTAATCCCGCTTACCCATCTCTGGCTGAAAGGAGGAGCTTTCAGAGGCAAAGCCTATAAAGCAAAATCATATAGTGGAATAATACTTCTTTCTCTGGATTTAGAGACTCCACCCAAATGTTACAGGAAGGAAGGGGAAGACACCCATATTTTTGCAAAATGCCTGATTTCTTCCAAACTGTGGAATAATGGGCCAAAGTAGTCAAGAGCCTGTTGGCAACAGAACCCAGAGGAACCCTGCACACCCATCTTCCCTTTGGTCCTAGAGAAAACTGGTGACTATGACATGCAGCTCCACGTAGGCTCCATCAATAGAGAGCAAGCAAAGCCTTGAAACAGGAGAGCAGGGTTTCTGCTGTGATGCAGATGTCTTTCCACAAACAAAACAACCTCAAGCATTAAGCCGCTTCCTTCCTTCTATAGCCCTTGCTGCAAACACCTTCCATGAGTGTCAATATTCCAAAAGAGCCCCTTTAGGAACCTGGGAACCTCACAGGACAGCAGCTCTGCCTGCTTCAGTAATTGCATCTCAGTAGCTCCTTCCATATGGCTCCAGCTTTCCAAAACAGAAGGACCCAAACGAATGTTATAAGCTCTTGTGTCAGATAACAAATACTGACTGATTTCAGTGTTCTGGTTTCTGCTTTTTTATGAATTACAATGATTCCACGCACTTTCTGAAACACTTTAAACACAGCTGTGGAGAGTGGGAAGCAGAAAGACCCAATATTCATTCCTATAGCTAGCTTTAATCCCTTATTGCAGAAGCAGAGAAAAGTGGCTCAACTGTATACCCTATAAGGAAGAAAATACCATGTATTGTTAGTTCTGGCTGTGCTGAACATCCCAGTTACTTGGATTTTCTCATGACTATAAGGAGTGACTTGCTCAGCATGACATCATATATATTATATACACATATATTATATATATATTTTATATATATATATATATACGCACAACCTCTCCACTCATTTGGAAATACACACTCAGATGGTTGACAGTGATGGACTGAGGAGAGGAAACTTAGCCACAGGAAGGAACATGACTAGGTAAAAAGGTGTTTACCTGCCTTTCTTATCCTCTCCCACCTTGCACTGAAAGCATGAGGCAGATCTCTGCTGTGTGTCCTGTGGAGGCTGGGCTCCAAGCAGCTTCACCAGGCTGGGGTTTTGGCAGTATTCCTACCAGCGATGCTTTTTGTGAATCACATTCACCCCATGGTAGTAAAGTCATGTAAAAAAGCACGAGTCAAAAGACTGTGTCATCACATGACCCATGGGTAGGAGGAGAATTCATCTTAATGGAGACTCCTGTTCTGAGAAGAATGGGCCCGTAAAAGAGAACTTCAGAGGCTATTCCAAATCCTGACCAATGTCCCTCTCTTATGTCATCCCTTTGAAAGGAAGAAAAAGTTGTCACTAAATGGCTGCTGTTATTCCAGATCCATTCCCAGTGGCCACTCCGGTTGCAAAGAACATCTCTGTCCTTACTGTCACTCTTCCTTCTTCCTGTCCTCATGGTATATGACACTTGTAACCTCCAGTCTCTGCTCTCCACTGACAACACTGGGCAGATAATTAGAATAAAAGGCTGAGCTGCAATAAAAAGCATTTTAAACACTAAACCAAAAAGGTACCTAAAGGTTCTGCAGGAGATACATCACCACCCATCTGCAATATCAGTATGTCAGCGTCTGTCTGCCACAAACATTAGTCCATAGAAACAAAGAAATAAATCAACAGACCTGTATAACCCAGGCATATTATCTCAGAGAACACTGCAGGGCTCCAAAGCACACTCTTTATTTGTTCAGCCAGAACCATTCACTCTGCTTGCAAGGCAGTGTTACAGGAGGAATTATCTTGCAAGTGCTTCAGTATATCACCGTCTCATCTTGTACCCACTATGACAGCAGTTATCAAATAACTTGGCATCCGTGCAGCGGTCTGTCCTGGTCATGGGCAATTCTCACATGTGTTTGCTTTGGAACACCCAGTCCCTCTCCCTTTTGCACCCCTCAAGACCAAAGCTTTTCCAGGCATATCTCCTATTCACTCAACCTCAAGTGCTGGCAAAGGCTTCACTGCACTTCAAACTGTAATGGTGACACCAGTCTCATCCCATGTTCACACCAGTGGAATAGACAGAGGACCACAGTTTGCCCCTGACCACTGCATACCTGTTGGGAGGGGTGGTAGCAGCAGCACATCCACTAAAATTGTCTCTTTTAGCACTCTTTGCAATGAAAATTTCACTACCATGTATGCAGCAAGCCGGGGCCTATGCAATTGATTTTGCTCAAACCTTCAGCAGAAAAATCTAGGCTGAGATACCACACAGAGCAGATCAAACCCAGCTGCCCTCCTCCTCTTGACTCCTTCACTTCAAGAGTCAAACCAGCTTTGGTGACCTTCTAGGGCACAGAAATAACACAAGAGGAGCCTTACCTGGCAACCTCTCACCTCCCTTTGAAAAAAATCACAGTAAGCCCACCTAAGAGTGGCTGAACTACAACCACCACGTTGTGCAGGAGATGCAGGGGAGATGCGCGGGGAGAAGCAGGAGATGAAATTTTAGTGATTAAGCTAAGTGCAATTCATCCTCTCTGTATTCCCAACCTGTCTTTAACCGATTCCTAAAGAACCTACTTGAATTCCTGCAGGAAATAGCTCAGTGTTCACCTTCCCCACCCTGGGGCTGCCCAGGACAAAGTGAAACAAAAGCTGCCCTTGTCATCTGATTTATGCTGGTCCGAGCCCCAGCGGGCCCGAACCCCATTTCAACACTCTCTTCTCATCTGTGTACACACATCCACTAGGTCCTATTTCAGGAAAGACAAACAGAAGAATGAGTTTTACATAATGACATGTGAAGGGGAGAAAAAAGGAAGCTGGACCTGCTATAATTAGAAAGTGCTTACGCCCCCAAAGGCGGCTGCTTGGGCCCACGCATTTCATCACGAGTAGGTTCTCGTCTATATTTACCTCCCGTAAGAAATGGTTGACTTGAGATGGGACACAGAAAACCCCACCAGGATGTGGTAAGTGAGAAGGGAAGTTCACAAGATGTGATCTCTAACTGACATCATTTTGAGGCACATCTGAAACTCAGATGCTTTTGGGTGGCTTTTTATGTGCAAGTTACTCATTACAATAAAGAAAAAAATATAAGGAGAGAAAAAGAAAGGACAGAAAAGCATTGTTAAGGTAACAGAAAAAAAGCTGCAACAGTAACAGAAGAGCAACTTTAGGGCAGCTCTGTTGTTCATTTAGCAATGAAGCCCTTTTAACTAGAGGCTGATCCTCATGTTGAAGTCTCAGCATGATGCTACAGGACTGGCCTCCCTTGAGCCAGCCAGGTCCACCCAGCACTCTGCTCTTCAGAAGTCTCACTGACCCCAGAGTCAGTAGCCCATGGGCACTGCATGGCATTTCCCATTGCCCATAGCCAGGCTCAGGAACATCACCAAAGTCTTTGCCACTACAGATGCAAGGAGTGATATTGGAGGAACTGCCTATACTGATGCCCCCGGGAGCTCTGGGAGCAACATGGTTTGTGGTCTGGATGGGAAAAGGGACATCTTTTGACACATCTTTTACCCCTTTCATAGAATCATAGAATAGTTAGGACTGGAAAGGGCCTTAAGCTCATTCAGTTCCAAACCCCTGCTATGGGCAGGGACACTTCCCATGAAACCATGGCACCTAAGGCTATGTCCAACTTGGACTTGAACACCACCAGCGATGGAGCATTCACAACTTCCCTGGGCAACCCATTCCAGTGCCTCAGCATCCTTACAGTAAAGAATTTCTTCCTCAGATCCAATCTAAACTTTCCCTGTTTAAGTTTGAACCCGTTACCCCTTGTCC
>JASSUY010029334.1:23145-95248 GCA_032466535.1 Forpus xanthops
GTTTAAGTTTGAACCCGTTACCCCTTGTCCTCTCAGTACAGTCCCTCATGAAGAGACCCTCCCCAGCATCCTTATAGCCCCCTTCAGATATTGGAAGGCTGCTATGAGGTCTCCACACAGCCTTCTCTTCTCCAGGCTGAACAGCCGATTTCCTCAATTTCATGGAGTTGTCTTCATACAAATAAAATCAGTTCTATACACAGACCTCTCAGGTACCAGGGAAGAAGGCAGATAACAGACATCAGTCTTTGCAACCTGGTGCCTACAGTGCCAGAATGACAATCCTGGCTAGAGCTAGTCCTCTGTATCCCATGCTGTTGTTTGCTCTCATGTCCCCACTCAGTTCATCTCCATTAACACTACTATGACCCATACTACCACCTATAACTTTCACCTCAGCATTGCCACTCAGATTCCTCCAAGAACCTATATCCAACTACAACGAAACCTTGTTCATTTTCTCTATGTCACACGCCAAAGGCACAGCCTTTCTACACATGCACGCAGTGAAAAGGCTCATAATCTTGATTGTCACAATCACAGTACGCTTTTGTCCTTGACAAATGCCATCTTGTTATCCAATATTCTGTTGCTGGACTGCCACTTTGAGCATCTCACCTTCCACCTCCTCCCTCTTAATAGCATCAAGCAAGAACTGCTTGTCTCTGTTTTCAAGGCCCTTTCCAGTACCCTCAACCCAACCTGTCATTCCTCCTGCATTTGTTCTTGCAAGGTCAAATTCTGTTTGATGGATTGATCTGAGGAAACCTACTCTGGCATTTATTGGTGTTACCAGGAAATATAGATATATATACACATACGTTTATACATATATGAAACACAGAGATTAGATTTTTTCACATATATATATATGAAACATATATATTATACAAAAGGTATATATATGTGTGTGTGTGCATATATATATATATGTATGAAAATTAACCTATATAACTCCTTCTGATTCTTGTGAGCTGCTCCTTCAAAAGGAAGACAATGATGAAGTTCAGGCTGGGCCATCAGAGACATACCTTAAAAACACAAGGGCAGAAAAGATAGCATGGGCATGCTACAGTGTCAGTTACTTATGGGTAGGTTTCAACAACAAACCTTTATCAGTTGATCAAGATCTTATATAGGAAATACTAAGTGCCTACCACTTTCTGAAGAGATTTAGAGGCGAAGGTTAAGGAGAGCAACATCAGACCTACTGTGGAAAGTTCTATGTTCAGGACCTCCAGAACACTGAAACACAAGCCTCTATAGCACTGCAAATTGCCTTCTTTGAGAGGAAACCAAAGGCTCGTTCACAGCCTGGTTCAGGAGACCTTTGAATTTCCCTCATTGCCAAAACCCCACATTCTGCTTTTTTGCCAAAGCGATATATTTTACCCTCTATTATTCACACTGATGAAAGCCTGAGCCACACAAATATTGCCACAGCTGCTCGAAATGCTTGCTGGATTCTAAGGTTGTGTATAGGGCACATCTTCAGTTCACTCGTAGTATACAGCCTCTGTGCTGAAAATGAAGACAAGGCTTTTGGCACCAGGGGTCCTCATTTTCACTGATACTCCTCCCCCAGCACGGGTATCCAGGGTTATTTAACCTTACCAACTCCCTTTTGATGGGTGTGAATTCTCCCTCTGGAAGAGCAGCGCTCTCCCTCCATCCATACTGCAAGAGATACCAGGAGATTTTCTGATCTGACCAGAGCTTTGCCCTGGGACTGTTCCAACATGAATTATTTGAGCACCTAAGAAACAAACAGCAAACAAAACCACCTGAAACAAACCAACAAAACCCAAGTTACTAAAAGAACTAAGAAAACACAATGAATTGAAACACCCAACACATATAGAGCCAATGAAACAACGACAGTTTCTGCTGAGGAAGACCTGTTGTCTTCTCTCTCCTCTTGCTCAGATCCACACAGCTGGATTGATAAGCATCTCTGCTCAGCAGAGCCATCCAACACCCCCAAAATGGGGAAACTGCCAAAGTTCCTGATAGTCTAAACCAACACGAAGGAAGAGTAAGTGCTCTACCCTCAAGTGATGCTTAGGGCTCAGGTAGGTCTCCAGCTAGCAAACAGGACTCTCAAAGTGCGAGGCTTCACCTCTGGACCTCAGATGCTCTCCCTCTGGGAAAGAGACTGACCCACATCCATGACTTTGCAGTGAACATGTTTTTGGAAGGTGAAGGTGTCTCTAGGACAGTGGAATTCCCCTCATGTAGGCACAGATGCAGAGCCAGAAATGGGAGTAGTCAGGCGGGGATTGCAGAGCCCAGAGTTGTGTGGGAGAATGGTTGAGAGAAGCTCCCCGGTAGCCAGAAATTCAAAGCAGGAACATGATTCTGGAAGTACCCAAAAAATGCATCATTCTTTATTGGCCACTTCCCTGCGTTACACAGTTTGGCTGATTTTTATTCTTTCATTGAGATACTTCCAGCTTTCAGGAAGGAACCACTCTCTATTTGCCCACTCTTTGCAAAGAGAAAAGCATGTGAGCTTCCCTCCTCCCATCCCAAGCTCACCCCCATCCTATCTGGCTTGGAGGAAACACTGCATGAGGCCAAGTAATCCAACACCAGAATTCTGAGGCCAAATCAGACGCTAGACAGGTTTGCATGAAGTCATTAAGGGTTTTACCATTTCTCTGGAAGAAATCTCTACATTTTAATTATCACCATTTTATCATGCTTCACCTCAAGCTACCTAGAAAACAAGTAATAGAGATGCATAAATATTTTCTGATGAGCAGCGATGAAAGCTGGGGGGGGGGGGCAGAAATAAAGATAAATCAAAGCACATTCATAAACGCTGGGCTGGAAGCACTATTGCCTTGACACATTGGTTTAATTGTTGGCATACATCAAAAGTCTACAGGCACGGTGCTTTCCACTCAGCCAACAAACTGCTCTGAGGCTATATTGCTTGTGTCACACCAAAGAAACCAGCATACAGGTGGAAAGAAGTATTTCCAGGCTCTCATTAGTTTCTATTTCACAGGTAAGCACCAAGTCTTGCCTAAGCCGGTCTCCTTTCCCTTATCCTATAGTGCAGAGTTGTACAGTCACAGTTCAGGGAAGGAATGGACTGTGAAGGCTTGAAATGCTCTGCCTTCTAAATGAGCGATGGGGCACTTGATTTCTACTTATTTTATGCTAAACGCAATGTAATGGAAATACACTGCTTGTCCGTGGGACAGGGAATTTGCCATTATCTTACACAAACTTAGCAATAAAGTTAACACAAGAGGCACATCCCCAGAGTCTAAATATGCTGCCTTTTGAAAATGCAAAGATATTTATAAATCTGTACATGTTCACATAAAGATGGGACTTCTCGGTCAAATAACTCATTCATACTTGGCTGGAACAGTCACCTGAGGGTTCCATCTGTAGTGAAAATACTACTTGCTGAACATTTGGGCTTAGCACTAAAGTTGCATGCTAGATTTGGAAATGAAAGTTACGATTTCTGATTTCAAAATGAGAGGTACCAAGTAGTTCTCTATTTCTGCTGAGTTAGCTTTATGCCTTGCTTAGGCCTTAATTAGGTAAGAATGCTAATTCTTTTGCTGTTAATTTTTAATGGTCTAACACATCTCCTTTGATGCAACACAAGGATGGGAAGTTATTTTAGAATTGCCTAGGAGAAGTTAAAGTGCAGCATAAGTACTGCAGTATGAGGGTATTATGCACCTAACTCCCCCACCTCCCTCACCTACAGATGCACTAAAAGTTATTTGTCCTTGTTGAAGACCACTTTGTACCAAGGAATGATCCTGCTTAGGACCAACAAAACAGGGGGTGCAGAGAAAGTGGGTTTGGACAGCAAAGGGTTCAGAGAAGCCTGGTTCCCTTCCTCATAAGTCTCATGAGATTTAAAGGCAGAGACCTCTGGTGAACTTTGAGGATTTATATCCACTTTTCTCAATTCAATTTCTTTAGGCTTTTTGTTCTAATATATCCATTTGCCACCAGAAAAAAAATCTTCATTCGCAGTTGAGATTGCTTTCCATGGGATAACAACTGGCCATGCTGAGTAAAAATCTGAGCAAAGACAAATCACTGCAGAAACTCCTGCAGCTTTCCCTGTGATTGACTTTACTCTCTCTTTTACCTCTCTCTCTATATATATGTGCATATATATATATATAAAAGATTAGTTTTTCGGTACAAGACTGTAAATTCTCTACAACCTATGCTGTATAGAATAACTCTAAAGAAAATTGGTAACTTTCTTATGCTCAGGATGCTTTACAAGAAGTCAGAGTGGGAGGCAGGGGAGAGGTGGGAGAGCAGCCAGGGGAGGGATGACCTGTTACAATTCCCAACCAGGAAAGAAGCACAAACCAACTCTAGCTTAAATCAATCCCCGATCACAAATGGCGAAGATGCCACAGCCAAGATATAGAGCAGGTCATCATGTGTCTGCTTCCCAACCAAGAGGGAGAGAGGAACAGTTTAACTCACACACCACTTTGCTGCATCACTGCAGGAACTGACACACTGCAAACATTCATGCTCAGTGCAAGATGTTGTGATTTAATCTGCTGCACTGTCTTGTCTTCCGAGGTTCCCAATGCTTCACAAATCTGGGAGTGCATCATTCCAAGGGAATAGCTAAGAATCAGATTTTTTGGTTTTCTTTTACATCATTTTCTGTTAATGAGACCATTTGTAGAAGATAAGAAGCCTCTGGTGTGTCTCTTGAATTTTCCCCTTATGGCATCAAAACTGGTAACTGAAGAGATGAAAATACCACCATGCCCCAGGCAAGGGGAAGGTGCAAGTGCAGCTCTGCCCTGAGAAGTTACTTACAGCAGCTCTGAACATGCAGGTTCTCAGCAAGCCCAAACCATATTTAAACTCTAATTTGGTGAGAGATGAGTTTTATTCTTTCTTGACCAGTTTTTTGTAACAGTGGAATAAAGACTTCCTGAGACAAATTCTACCTTTCTGATACCCAAATGTCTCTACAAAGGTTATGAGCAAGACACAAAACTTGCCCAGCAGTAAAGACATACAGCTTGATTTTCAGAAGCCACATACATTAGGATTTGGAGGTGCTCCACAGCTCTGAGCATTAGATATGAAATGATGCTAATGAACCACAATCCAGTAAATCATCTCCTGGAGCGTTACTGGGTGCATCGAGCTGGTGGGACTAAATATTGATGTTGCTTCAATAAAATTTACCTTAGTTAAAGTCAGCAAATCAAAATCTGTTGAAGAGTCCTAATACCTGATGAACGTCGATGTGACATTTCCATAAAGTTATGTTTTAAAGATGGTTTAACTGTTAAGCAGGCAAGATACAGCTTGTTCCCAAACATATCATGCACAGCAGGATTAACATGGAGAGAAACACTAAGGATGGGTGAAAATGAAGAACTCTTTCTGAACCAATCCTTGTCTTTCAGACATTAGACAACGTCTGGACAACTCTATGCTAAAGGTACTCTGTGCTATAAATAAAATGCAGTAGTATCAACACAGACAAATCCAGATGCAAAAGTCAAAACAGGTAGAACACAATTCACACATCACTGGTAAAATCTACACATAAAAAGCAGTCAAATATTTGCTTCAACCTATCTATTGCTTGCTTAAGTGGAAAGGTGCAATCAACTGCTTGAAGGAGCTCTGGTGATGTGCAACCCAACATCCTCCTATGAGACCTGAAGCATCCATTTAGGCTTCTTCAGCCTGAATTATTTCTAGAGGGTCCAAAACTTCATTGGAAAATTCAATGCAGGGGGGAGTGTTTTCAAATGAAACCTAACATATGCAAAGCCAGTGTGCTAAAGCAAAGAAGTCAGCAAGCCCCAACACACACACATAAGGCATGGACTCCTCATGCACAGGCTCAAAGTGTCCTAAACCTATGCCAAGGCGCCTGCTGCTCTCCATGTTATGTTGAGGAGTGGCAACAAAGCCCAGCACATGGACTACACTGGCTTTTTTCAGCTCTAAAGTTTACTGTGGCTGCTGCTGCTTTAGGAAGGCTTGACTTGCTCGCTGTCAGTGCGACTGTAAATTGGCACAACATAGGCTGCTTGCCAGTCAGTATGAAAACTACTCAACAAAGATGCCCTTGTGTCAATACAGTGTATTTACTTATTCCCTTTCTGCTTAGAATATTTGCTCCAAGTGAAATAGCCGGTTGACATCCTTCAGGGGATCCTTTGGTGTTTAGAAAAGATATTTTGGGATGAAAATCTAGACGTGCTGGTAAAAGATGCTTTGGGATGAGAATTTAGGCTTACTGGGATAACACAGATCCTCAGGCCCACATCTTCCCCTGTCATTTACTCTTTTGGGGGTCAAAGACTAATTGTTTTCTAAAAGGCACCTTATGCACTTTTGGGGATTAGAATCCTACTTATCTATATTCCATCCCTGGTTGTAACAACCTGCAAAGAGCTATTCTGTACCTCATTATAATTATTACTGTTATTATTATTATCGTTATTTCATATATAATATATATTATACAATAATATATGTGTATCTCTCAGACAGGGCTGTCACACTTATCACACCTGAGCAACCATTTTCTCCCACTCATATATCTGTTGACTAAGGCTGTTTAGTGTGAACCAGCTAAGAGTTAAATCCAATAAAGGAACTAAGATGAGATCCGAAATAGCACAATTACCTGAAGTGCAACATAGGCACTTTTAGGGTGAAATTCAGGAAAACAGTACAAAATTCACCTCGCTTATATGCTTTAGACAGAAGAGGTCTGTGATTTCTAGCAAAAACACCCATAGGCGCCTGAAGATACAGTTCCGGCTCTATTAATGCAGCAGTTAATGCCAACACGAAGCTATCTCTAAACAAAGCTTGCCATAGGAGAACCAGAGAGCACTTCAAATTAGTTGGAGATAGGTTTAAGATAGAGAAAATATTTACTGGTAGAGTGAAGAGTGAGATATCCATCTCAGGTACGTGCAAGGCCCACACCTTCATCAAAGGCTTCGTATAATAAAATAACTTGTCAATGAGAAAAACAGATATTATTCTGCATCTAAACATCCCAGGCTCCAGCACTCTATCGACTTTGTCCCCTTATAAAAGCAAGAACAGAGTAGCAATAAAGCAAGAGCAGAGTAGTAATAAATAGTAGAGTCTATATAAAGAGTAACATTTTTATTGCTTCCTGTAGGAACAGGAGAGAAAGTGATTTTCAAAGCAGATTAGATGGTGAATCTGTCTCTGAAAGGAGAGCTCTAGGAGTGTCTGGGTTCACAGCACTATTGACCATACATCAGTGACAACAGTGCAAACCAGAATCATAGAATGGCTTGTATTGGAAAGGACCTTTAGGTCATTCAGCTCCAGCCCCCTGCCACTGCAGGGACACCTTCCACTAGAGCAGCTTGCCCCAAGCCCCATCCAACCTGGCCTTCAAACACAGCTCTTTTCCTGCAGCCCTATGCCAAGTGATCAGTCCTCAGCCTTGGGGCATTATCAGAGAATTCTTTTAAAATGAAGATGCAAAAATCATTTCCAAGCCACCAGGATGTGCAGGATGCAGCACACATCACAGGTCTGCCCTCAGCGCTGAGCAAAGCTGCTCCTTCCAGCCCTGAGCAGCCATGCAGAGGTCATGGAAGATCTCAGATCCACCAACCAGCTGGGCCTGGCATATGAGCATACAGAGCCACAGTGGATGCCAGATCCACACAGGGAGCACGAGATGAGCAGAGGGAAAAACGAGTCTCTCAAACACCACAGGAGGTTCCATGGACCTGGAGCTCTGCCTGAGGCTCCAGGACAGCACTGCACTGCAGATAAGTAACACGAGCAGCACATGTGTTAGACATCAGGTGAGAAATCATTAGACTAGAGCAGAGAAATGCAAAAAAAAAGTGGGTATTTTATAGGATTTTCACCTTGAAAACTAGCTGATTGCTTCCAAGATGCTGCAGGACTGCTGTAGAGCCTCATTTCAAGCCTATAGATTTATAGTCCTCTAGAAAACCCTTTGGAAAACACATTCCTTTGTTATAGACTGGTTTGGGTTGGAAGGGACCTTAAAGCTCAGCCAGTTCTAACCCCCTGCCTCAGGTAGGGATGCATTCTACTACAGCAGCTTGCTCCAAGCCCTGTGTCCAACCTGGCCTTGAGCACTGCAGGGATGGGGCAGCCACAGCTTCTCTGGGCACCCTGTGCCAGCGCCTCAGCACCCTCACAGGGAAGAATTTGTGCCTAACATCTAGGCTGAAGTTCCCCTGTTTCAGTTTGAACCCATCACTACAGTTCCTGACAAAGAGTCCCTCTTCAGCATCCTTGTAGCCCCCTTCAGACACTGGAAGCTGCTCTGAGGTCTCAATGCAGCTTCTCTTCCCCAGGCTGACTGGCTGTCAAAGCACCCCAATCGTTCCCCCAGATCTGCCACGCATGAGTCTCCAAAACAGGACCAGAATGAGTGAACCAGTGACCACAGTCACTGTGATTTCATCACTGAGGAAGCGCTTCCTAAGGAAGACATACACCCACTGAGAGGTTTCAGCAAAGCCTGTTCTCAAGCCTTCCTCAAAGCAAAGCCGGTTTGGTTTGTAACCCACAACCTTTGTGAACAGATCTTGGGAGGAAACAAAGAAATTATTCAAGAGGGAACTTGAGCAAATCAACCACGTATTTCTGCTTCTGAGTGAGATTCAAACTGTGTTTATAACCATAGCAAGGTTCACCCCGAAGAAATCAATTAGTTGCCTGCAGAAAGAATACATAGAGAGAACATTTCTCTCAAGCTGGAGGAACAGCTTCTCTATTCAAATAACAAAGTACCAGCAGGGCACATCTCAGACTTAGCCCTGTTCTATCTGCACTATGCTGCGCTATATTTCATGGTCATAAAAAGAATTCTTACCACAAAGATGCTAAACAGAAATAACCCTATGTGCGAACAGCATTTATAGGTGCATTTTTAAAGCAAGTTAAACCCTGTCAGGCAATCCTCACTTTTTCTTCAAATTCCCTATGAAAATCTATTTTCCCCAGCACTAATAATCAAAATATTTATGACCTGCATGTATCCTATGGTGCTCTTAGCAGTGCCCATTTTCTGCCATTCTGTAGATCCATGGGATGCACTGACTGAGGCAGCACAGAGAAGTGAGCCCATAGTGCCAGTGGATTTCAATGTCAAAGACTGCTCCTCTTCTCCTCCAAATGGAAAGATATCGCACGTTACTGCCATCAGGAATTACCTACAGTATCCCCTGCGAGCACATCCACTCTTCCCTGCTGCAAAAACCCTGGGCAAAGGGCAGATGGGGTGGAGAGAATCCAAACCAATTCCCCAAGCGTTTATCTCCATGGAGCACATGGGCTCAGCGAGACATGACCATTGAAAATTAGGAAACCAGGACCACAAAACACCCCAAGAGCTTTCAGTCACAGCTCCTAGAGGGTCAGCCCAGGTCTGGGGGAAAAGCCAAATGAAAAGCAGTGTTCATTCAGGCTTTCCTCACACAAACCCCAGGTCCTGCCTCTGAAGAGGTGTCCACAGATGGTTGCATCAAACATTTGGATTTGAAGGGAAAGGCTTTGGGAAAATCTTGGCTTGAAAGAGCTCCTGGCCCATGACATATGAGTAAAAGCTTGAGCTCCACTCTGTCCCAGCTTCCCTACCCAGCTCTGGTCACACTGAAATAAGGTGCAATGGTACCTCTGGGAAGCATATTATGGAAGATGTCCCACCCGTCCTTCCTACAGACAGTCCAACCTTTTGCTTAGGGAAGCACATTTAAAAGGGAAGCACACAAAGTATAGCTGGAAATAATGTGGCACCAGTCAGCTTGCTTATAGTTCACAGCTCCTGTTACTCATAGAGGTTTGTGATGGGACTTTCCTGAAGAGAGGCTGTCCTTCAAGAGGAAGGGTGTATAATAATGTCTACTGGAAGGAATAATAATGTATATTGAATCTATTTCCTTTTTTTCCCATTAACATCTTTGTATGGGGCTGAATTTGAAATGGAAGAAACAAGCAGGCACTGGTGGCTCCTGCAGCCGGGTGACCATCCAAGGATGTCTGCTTTAGGAACGGAAGCACAAAGTTCAAGTGCCACATCCCTAAACTCCCCCCCTCAATTTTGAGGCTCTGAGTAAAGTCAATGAACTCCTTCCAAAGTTCTTTTTCACATGTGCAAAATTGCTGTCATTCCTAACCTGGATAAATGTCATTATCCGCTTTTCAATCTATATTACGCAGTTGTTTCCTGTATAGGTTTGTTCACCAAGCCTACTTTTTCTCTTCTTAACTGCTGCATGAATCCATTAACATACAAAATGGGGTTTTTAATTCACAGGGACTAAATTAGGGCAGTATATTAATATTCACAGTATATCCTCCTAAGAAACACCCCTCACTCCTTATCCTGGCATAGCATGATCCAGGTACATAACATCCGAGGCCCCCTGCTCACTCCAGCACCACAGGCTGCCTCCCCAAACTGAAATCAGATTCAGTGCTCAAACCAAAACTGCTGTATATTATCCCCCTTCACTAGTCATATACAAGCTTGCTGCACACTCTGCATGGTAATATGTGGGCAGAAGCAAGCAGCAGCAAAGGAAAAGGAGAAGCTCTTGCCTGCAGCAAAACCCGGATGCTTCGCGTCACGAGCGAGCAGAGAGGCAGGAGCTCTGTAACATGGGCTTGCAGCTCCAAACTAGTTCCATGTCCAGCTGCCAAAACCAGCAAACATCGCTGTTTAGGTTAAAGGCAACACTCATGGTAATTTACTCTGCACCAATTACGCCTCTTCCCCGGGAGCTCTGCAGTACATCCATGCTGGGCTGTCCCCTGGCCACCTTCCAAACCAGTTCCTCCACCTCTGCACACCCCTGGGCTGGAAGAACAGCATACTCTGGCCATCGACACTGGAGAGCATGGATGGAGCAGGGACACCAGCTATGCCCCAAGTAGGTGATAGGGTATTCAGTGTGGAGAAGAGAAGCAGTGTGGAGACCTCAGAGCAGCCCTCCAATATCCAAAGGGGGCTAAAAGGATGCTGGAGGGGGCTCTTCATGAGGGACTGTAGTGATAGGACAAGGGGGGATGAGTTTAAACTGAAACAGATGAAGTTCAGGTTAGATATAAGGATGATCTCAAGTTCAGACCTTTCCAACCCAAACTGTTCTATGGCTCTAAAACCTGCTCACATACTGCAGCAAGCCAGAGAGCTGCTCTGCTCCTTGATGGGACACAGGACATGCACCACATGCTGAAGATCAGCAGCATTCAAGAGCTACGGCCCCTTTTTACCTAAAGCAATGCAACTGAGGACAAAATGGGTCATCTTTGTTCACTGCCATTTATAAACTCACAATTGTTCCCCTTCTCTGTGTGCACAGTGACTGCGAAGGACGGGTGTGTAGGATGGGTTACATTCCCAGCATAGGAACTACATTCTGTGCATGAATTTGATCAAGCTCCCTAAATCCACAGCGTCCACAGTGCATTTGCTTTGTGCACCACATGGGCACACTGTTCATCCAAGCTTAGAAACACCTGAAAATGGATGAAATACAATCAGGATCCTTCCCATGTTAGCAACACACTTGATAATAAAAGGATACTTCCATGCTCAGCATGATCATCACTGTCTTCATCTGGTTTATTAAAAGTGCTTTTGCTTCATTGCAGTGCCAAAGGCTCATTTCACCTGCACTTAAGTCCTGTTGAACCTGACTGCACTGCGCAGATGGAGACCTGGCCTTAATAAAAGTCACTTTGCTGAGGCCTCCAAGCTCAATGTGAAAAACTAGCTTAAAAACACAAGTCAAACATCCCAAGCAACAAGGGCACCAAAGCTGCCTGGCACCTGTCCTGCTTAATCAGAATGCACTTGAAATTCAATCAGAGTTTTCTCACTCCACATTCTTGACTCTGCGGTAACTCAAATAAATACAGAAATACATCAAAACGTAACGTTTATTTTAACTTAGCAAGTCAGCAGAGATGGGGGAAAGAAAAAAGGAAGCTACGTTTCAGTAGTGTCACTGGAAATAAATCAAACCAAACCCTAACGACTTGATCCAAAGAAAACTTGGACTTTAAATCATACCGAAGTCTCCAAACAAACAGACAATATTCAGGATGAAATGCAGATGCCTGTTGGCCCGCTGGTTTAAAAGAAGAGGAAAAGAAAACCAAATAACCCCCCCTTCTGTTTGTGTACCTCAGGACTAAGTGCCTGGGAACATGCGCTGGGTCTTTTTCACTGAGTAGGTTCTGGGGTTGGTACCTTCAGCCCTGTGAGGATGATGCTTGATGGAAAACCCAGCTCTGGCTGTGATGAAAAACAAGCAGCAAACTGGGACATGCAGAAAAGCCTTTTTCCTCCAAGATCTGGGGGGAAAGGACATCCATTTGAAACCTCACCCGGGGCTTTCTTTAATGCCCTTTGAATTTGCTATTTCATTGATTTGCTTCCTATTAAGCTTTTTAATCAGAGGGCTCTGAAGTCAGATGAAGAGCTTTTCCTTGCCTATCCCGTTCGCACTGTTGCACATTCCCTGCTCACAGTCACCATCAGGGTGCAGAGGGCTGGATTCCCAACCAGCCACCTGGAACAGGTAGGGTGAGTCTGGTTTTAGGAGGAGGTTGCCCTCTTTTCTATTGTGTTTGTGTGGTTGTTTTTTCCTTTAAGGTGTAGGAAATATCCCTTGGGGGTTACTGACTTGGAATATGCTTTAATCCATGGGGAGTTTCCCCCAAAATTGCTAGAGAATATATGAACCACATGCAACAACCTGATTGATGCAAAGCTGGAAGCAAACTGTTGGTTTTGGTTGAACGTAGATTGAAATAGTGTGGACAGAAGGAGCAAGGAAGAGGGAAATATCGACATCAGCTCACACTGAGGTTAGCATGACCCAGCGAGACATGACATTTGCTCTGCGTGGAAACACCGTTTTCCAGTAACCAATTTTACCCTATAACAAAGAGGGATTGTGCAGTGTGAGAAGTGCATAGAAGTTCAAGTAGAGCAGCTGACAGATGAAGAGCTCTCCATCAAGTTGACCTTATCACATTTACCTTGTGCCCTGCTCACCAAGTCCTTCCTCCTACTGAGAGCATTAAAACAAGCTAGGAAGTGAACGTACTAGAAAGCTTTGCTCTGAAACTGCAGCTTGTTCAATACACTGCTCTGACAGTGTTCAAGGCCAGGTTGCACAGGGCCTTTAGTGGAAACATCCCTGCCCATAGTAGTGGTTGGAACTGAAATCTGCATCTCAAAATAGTCCTAAATTGAGTTTTAGCAGGGATAATCCACTCGCCATCAGCAGGAATAACTTGCAATGCTAAACTCCTACTGAGCTACCTCTGATATCTAGAAGCCACTATCCCCTACCTGTATCTATTTTAATTTATGGGTTTAATGCTTTCGACTCAAATTTGTTCCCATAAAAATACTGCACATTCACAAAGCCACAAAACTTACCTTAACTGAGTAAATACTTTTAAGAACAGGCGACCTATTCCTGTGATGACCAGGCCTTTCCATTGTCACTGCTTAGCAAACAGAGCTCAGCTTTATTTATAAAGTTCAAGTCACACTTTCCAAATGAGGAAAACAACATATTTACCTGAAAAAACCCAGACACGAGCTTCCTGAACCAGTTTTTGCTTATTCAGAAGGAGCAGCCAAAGAGAACTGGGTGAGGACTGAATATCAAATCAAGCAGAACACAAAGAAAGGAAAAAGGAAAAGGAATAAAGAAAGAAAACACAGTGTTGGCCCAGACAACTCCAGCTTGAGTTACACACAAAGCCAGCATGGGAGAACACACACCAGGTGTCAAAATTCAGAGTAAATCATTACAACCCATCAGGTACAGCCTTCTGGTTTTGTCCGCTAGAGACATGGGCAGGGATTTCAGACTCCAAAGAAGCCTTTGGACAGCCCCAGGGGCAATGGGAAATAACAATCATCCAGAGAGACAGCTGGGAAACATGGCAAGGCAAAGAAGCAGTTGGTTTCAGGAGGACTCCTTTCCATAAGACAAACAGGGATGCAGCAGAGGATGCAGCAGAGGACCTTGTTCAGCCACCTGAGCGATCAGAGGCTCACGGAAGGCAAAAGAACCATTTACCAGGAATGGCGCTTGTGGCAATGCAGTCAGGAATCAACAAAACCTGCACAATACCCCATAAAAATGTAGAAGGGGCAAAATCAACACCTCAAAACATTCTGGAGGAGATATTTGCTATTATTCCCCTGTGCACACAGACGAGGCCTGCACTGAGCATCAGCTTTAGTGGTGTCACCATAGGACTAAGGCTCTTGGGAGCACCTCAAGGTAGAACTGGAGGGGTAAGCCCCATAGTGGGTTTGGAGATGTCAGTCCTAGAGAAGCTGGAAGGCCAGGGTGGGCTTTTTTTCTTTTGGTATCTGTCAACAATCGTTATTTAGAGGAGGACAAAGGGCTACATTGTCCTTGCCAAAGGGGAGCAGATGGGCAGGAACAGCACCCAACAGGCCTTGGGAGATCTGCACTAAGAAGGAGGCCATCTGTGCTCTACTGGCCCAAAACACACCTCCAAGTCCTTTAGAATGGCACTGATACATTGTGAAGATCATGGGAAGAGAGAAGACCAAGATTCAAGGCACAAGGTCTATTGAAAATTCCCATCTGAAGAGATGCTGCTCAGATCAGTCATAACCTTACACAGCCCTTGGGAATGAAAATGAAGGGGTATGAAAAAAAAGGGGAGCACAGAGCAGTCTCTGTTATTGCTAGGGACTGATTGGGAGAGCCAGATGAAAAGCTAATGACAGTGTTGGTAGGATTAACACTTGTGTTATCAAAGTATCTGAGATTCCAGGCAGGATAGCTCTCGCAACATGTTCCAATAAGACAGAAGTTTACTGGATGAGAAGAAATACATCTGTGGGAAAAGACAGATGTAACCAAGAGCACAGACACCAGAGAGACACCTTGAGATTGTCTTCTCCAGAGCACTGAAGGTACAACCCAGGTCATGCAAACCAAGCCCATCAACAGTCAATTCACCTCCCACACAGACTGATGTATCGGAAGATCTGTATAAGGTTGCAGAGAGCCTGAAGCAATACCACTAATTGTAGTATTTATATTCATCACACTTATTTTATACATCCCATGAGGTAGTTCTGCTGTGGAGTTCAATGAAGCCTGATTCTCAACAAATCTGCTTCTCTTCATTGGCTCTTGAAGGACCTGCCCAAAACCACCTCTTGCTCGGCAGCTCTTCTTATGGAGGTTTGATGAAGGAAGGGCTCCTCATGCCACGGCGGCTCCAGGAAGACTCAGACCTTTCCTCCAAGAGCATGTGTGCACCAGATTGACCCAAAGAGTGGGAGATACATGACTGAACCTAACACAAAGCTCTCTCATTTCTGTGGCACACACGGCAGAGGAGGTCTGCAAAGTTGCTGCCTATCTGATGATTAGAAGGAACTGCGGACCACCTACAGAGATGAAAGTACAAAAAATCCTGACAATAATCCCTCATTTAACAACAAATATTTTCATCTGTGAATCAGCAACATGTGTGCGTTTGGAAAATGGGTAAAGAGCAGCAGATCTCTTAGTAGAGAATAAAATTAAGCTTGTGGTAGAATTTGGTCCATTCAGTTTATATCTTTAATTATAGATGCAGTAATTAACTGCACCTAAAGAAATCCTATTTAGGCTCTACTTAGACAAAAAGACATGAGAAGTGTCTGTCAGAGCAACTGGAAGCATGAGCAGATAGGAAAAATGGATGGTTACCCCTAATTTAGGATTTGAACAGCCTACAATAAATGTAATGAACTGTATGATAGAAGGGATGTGATGGAGTTGTGAAAGTAACAGAATACATTATGATGTATCAGAAAACATCCATAATGAGGACACAGAGGTTTAACAAGAAATGAATAAGCAGAACCTTAAAGTGGCTCTGAAGGTGTTTCCCATCCTGAGCACTCAGTATTTTCTAAAGCACAGTCTTCAAAGAAAACAGTGTCCTGCAAACATAACACACTAATCCCAGTTTGATTTAACTTGCTGGTTATACAAAGTTGGAGTTATATTAGGTTGATATTTAGCCTACTATTCCTTTGGGCTCTTTCCTATGCATACCAGTTATATACCTTGAGCAAAGCGTGAAAGCCTTGTGTAGGAAACAGGCAGACATGGCAAAATCCTAACAAAAATCTTATTTTAGCTTAATACCTTCCCATCGATAGAAGAATGAGGAGGGAAATCATTTAAATTTCTTATAAGAAATTTAAACTAAATTATAAGAGATTTAAACTCCTTGGATTGCAGCACTGTCTCCTACAGGAAGACTTACCACCTATAGCCAAGGAGGCAAAGGATGGACCTTCCTGTTCCCCACTGCCACAATGCAGGCTGCTTTTAGGACCTGACAGCCCCTGACAATGCTACATACAGACTTTCATGTGCATTTGTGGGAGTACAAACTGTAGAGGAGGAAACTTTGGGTATACCTTGCCTCTTACTCCACTGCATACTGACATTTAAAGCATCATCTGTAAGCCACTTATCTAACATTTGTCCAAGGGAAAAACATACCCCAAAAAACGTGCTTTATTCCACGTGTTAGGACATCCAACCCTGCACATACAACATATGCGCTTCGTGAAGATGCCCCATTAGCTGAAGAGCAGCAGAGCTCCAAGCCCTGCCATGAGACATGGTCTGCAGAGCCCTTGCCAGTATTCTGGACAAATACAGCCAAAAAACCCCAATTTGGAGCAAGGAACACCCAGCCCATTAAAGCCTGAAGGGGATTTGCTTTGTGTGCATTTTTCCTCATCTAGACTGAAGGAACATCTTCATAAACACCTACCAACCCAGCCAAGTCTTTGAAAACACTCCTCAGTGTCCTACTGCTGCCACCAGGAGCTTTTCCTAAAGGTGGCTATGCTGAGACATTACCACACAGTGTCACACAAGCAACACCACATTTACTTTGCTCTCCGTTTGCATTACTTCCTTGCAGGTTTCACACCCACTCGAGCATTTGGTCCACTAAAGAGGAAGGAAGGACTGAAATCATGCCCAGACCCATCAAGGGAAGGGGAAAAACCAAACAGCTTCTACTCCTCAGCTGGAAAATTTTCCTTCTCTGTTAGTTTTTCAAGCCTACAGGTTTGAGCTGTGGAATAGTTTGGCAGCTGCAGTGTGTACATTAAGCAAGGAAATAACTTGCTCTCGAAGCTCCTGTTCTATTCAAGCTATAAACAGCACTGTCTTGAAAAGCAACACGTTGTGTAGGGCAGCAAAATCCAAGTCAGAGGTGCTAAAACTCAGACTGTCTCATTAGTGCTTGGAGTATTTCATACTGCAGAGCTGGGGAGCTTCCCAGTTGTCGGAGGGCTGCTCTAAACAGGAGTTCTCAGCTCAAGGGTCAGAAGGAATCCTGAGACCCAGCTGCACTCTGTAATCTCATCTATCACCATCCTTAGAAGAGTGCGAGCACACAGAACAAAGTCTCCCCTCCAAAGGCTGTGCAGCCTAAGAAGCAGATTCACCAGCCTGCCCCAGCCAAGCCACACTATCCCAGGGACACAATGGAGCTATAAACCCAGCCAGGCTTGTAATTGCTTTGCATCACAAACATCCAGAGCAGCCAGACCACACTGGTGAATCTGGCTGTAAGACAGTGGGAGCAAGGGCAATAAAAGTGTAGAGTACATGCGGGTTACAGTATTAGGAAATGATGGCTATGCTGTGATGTCTTCTGTGCACCACAGTGGCCTAATGAATTCATTATTGCAGATTCTTTCCATCTGATTTTCCTGCACACCACCAGAGGAACATGGCTTAAGGAGGCTCTGAATGGACATTGCAAAATTCAGGAAAGCCCCTAAATTTTATGGAGAATCACAGTAAAAAAATAACTGCTTCAAAAGGAGATGAGAATAATAAGGAGAGTGTTAAAATCAGTCTGGCAGGAAGAAGGAAGCATAGATATATCCTCCCATCTTTTTCTTCATTTACAGATTGGCAGTAAACTGCGCCACCTCCAAATGACATCAAATCAGGGATCAGGAGTCTCATCTCAAAAAGCCTTTACTGCAATCAGATTGTGAAATCCAGCATGACAAGCAGGCTAATAACCATGTTTTCTCCTTAAATTCCTGTTTGGAACCTCAGTAGGAAAACAATCACTTTTTCCAGATTTCTATAGCGCAATAGCATCCATGTTTCATGTACACTGTAAATGCTGCTTGCCCTGAGGAGCATCAGGAAACAACAGCCATAGTTGAAGGGCAGGTTGGCCATGGCCCTGAACAACCTGCTTTAGTGGAAAGTGTCCCTGCCCATGGCAGGGGGGTTGGAACTGAATGAGCTTAAGGTCTTTTCCAACCCAAACCAATCTGGGATTCTAAAGATGCTCAGGTGCACCAAGCAATGTCATGAGCCTTGGGTGTCATGGTTTAGTGCGAGGTGTCCCTGCCCATGGCAGGAGGGGTGGAACCAGACGATCTTAAGGTCCCTTCCAACCCTGTTCTAAGATTCTATGATGGAGGAGAGACTCGGGATGGACCATGGACCCCCACATTCCAACTTCTCTACCTTCTAATTTGATCTTTCAGCAGGAGTGCTATTGGCTCACACAACATTTCCTTTGGGAGTTCAGTTGGTTCCCTCCCCACTGGATGAGCAGAGAGGAGCCAAGGATGCTCCCCTAACCCTGTGCATCAGGGCGAGCGCATCCTACCCCAGGACATCACGCAGCTCAGTGGCTGACAATTTGTTTTCTTAATCAGAAGCAGAGCAGTGGAGAGGTTTCTATTCCAAGCCAGCAGACAGCAATTAAACAGCCTGACCCACACACCCTTAATTACAGCTGAGCTGCACAAGGGTCTGTTTACCAGCCCAGTTAACCCGCAATTATGGATCCTTCCACTAAGGCATCAGACCAGCAGACTTCTTTAAAACTATTTTATTCTCTTGTGCAAATAAACTGAGCACGTTCTGTTACTATCCCAGCTTGTTTATTAAAGGCCTGTCACCAAGCTGAGGGCACCTTTCTCAATATTTTGACCAAACCCCATTACATTACCTGTCCTTACTTAATTTTAACTTTCCCTAAGCATGTATTCCCCATAGCCTGGAGAAGAGAAGGCTGTGTGGAGACCTCAGAGCAGCCTTCCAGTATCTGAAGGGGGGCTATAGGGATGCTGGGGAGGGACTGTTCATGAGGGACTGAAGTGATAGGACAAGGGGTGATGGGTTCAAACTTAAACAGGGAAAGTTTAGATTGGATATAAGGAAGAAGTTCTTTACTGTGAGGGCAGTGAGGCACTGGAATGCATTGCCCAGGGAAGCTGTGAATGTTCCATTGCTGGTGATGTTCAAGGCCGGGTTAGACAGAGCCTTGGGTGGCATGTTTTAGCGGGAGTTGTCCCTGCCCATAGCACGGGGTTGCAACTGGATGTTCTTAAGGTCCTTTCCAACCCTAACTATTCTACGATTCTATGGTTTGACTCCTGTATTAGATCATTCCAGTGCATTGGGCTGTCACTGCTTGGCCATACACAGATCACGTTTAGAAACCTCCCAGGAAAACCCAAGCAATGGGCAAAGATGTGGCGATGTAAGAAACAGTCCAGTATCATCAGACAGTTTAGAACCACTTATTTTCTGAGGCTATTGGTGGCTTAAAGTCAAACGCTTCCTTTCTACAACCCATAACATAAACCATAGAGCTCAGACCAGCTGGTGAGAGGTTTATAGGGCATTTTTTGGCTCAAATGTGCGTTTTTCCCCCTATTCAGCCAGAAATGGGTGTGATGGGCATCAAGGCACAAAGCATTCCTCAGCCACTTGGCCAACAGCCATAGGGAATACTCAAGGGAGCTTTCCTTCCAAGTTGCACACATGCCCCAAGATGGGCTTAGAAGTTGCAGTTTTGCAAAGTCAAGTGCACAAGCACCTGATCACACTGCTTCCAGATAGAAACTGGGGTAGTGCCACCCATCAACTGGATGGAAATGGGGTTTACAGGAGCATTTCAGACTGACAAGCTACACACTGCTATTGCAGGCGACACACACGGGGTCCTAAGGAGACAAAGGAAGTCACTCCAAACACTTCTGGCTTTCTGACACCATACAGGAACGCTTTCAGACAGAGAGGAGGTGGTCAGCAGGCATAAGGTTTTGCAGTGGGCAGTCAATAGGAATGAACGGATGCCACATGGCCTCAGTATTTAACACGCATTTCTCCACACTGAGTTGAAATGTAATACGTTGACATTTTTGAGCTGTGAAATCATCACAAAAACTACTGATAATATTAAAGCAGAGATGTTATAGCATCAACCAACCAAACACCTTAGTTCTGCTAAAACCAGTGTCAAAATTAAGCCCATTTAGCCATCACCTGCAAAGCTTGCATTAAGCCTCAATATTTCGTGGCAGGCAGAGAGCCAGAGAGACCAACAGAAACTAGCTGGGCAGGCAGATACATGAACATCTTGATGTCAAATGTCCCTGCAAAGGATGTGGAGACTCTAAGTCTGTTGCAACCATGCAATCGGACTGCAAAAGGATGTTACAGGTTCTGTGAAAGAGGCAGGGGTAAGCCAAATTAATAGGGAGTGATGGTCAAGGGGTGGTCCTCTTCTGTCCCTAAAAGGACCTCCTTTTCCCCCCCAGAATAAAACACTTTCTCATGTTATATTGAGCATTGCCTTTCTGGAAGCTTGCTGCTTGAAGAAAGCTCCTAGGTGACATGGAAAGAGATGCGCCTAGAGAAATAGAGCAGCAACTTGGGATTTACTACAGCTTCACCACAGCCAGAGTCAGTTACTTAAGCTAAATGCTATCACTTTGATTTATTGTTTAATAAGAAATAGCTCTTTGCTGTAGAATCAGGGTAGAGCATCTCACCTATCATCACCCATCCCTGGAGCTACACAAGATTCCTCTACCTTAAGTCTCTGCTCCATCATCAGGGAAGACTGCATTCACCCATAGTTTGTGATCCACTTTGAGATCGATAGGTGAAAAGCACAATTACTGTTATTACTTTTATTAAATGAGAGCAATGGAACAAGCCACTGTAATTATTCAGCATTCCTGAGCAAAAGTCCAAAACAATGCAGCTTTCAGTGATGCTGTGAGAGGGTTTGGTGCCATTAGCATAGAGCAGCAGAGAAGAGTTTTATCTCTCTCTTATCTGTGTGCATAAGTGTGCCCTATCAGACATGCACTACTATAACTGAGGATACCCCAGAGTGAAAACTCCAAAGGAGATGTGTGACTGACTCTCAGAGAGAGCATTAAGATGCCAGAGAGAGCAAAACCTAATGGTTTATAAATAAAGCTAGTGCGCTGCTAGTGCCTTTTCCTACACCCCCTTCCACGCACACACACACAAATGCATTCACAAATGCACTGCCACAAAACTAACTGTACAATGACTCAATGCCAAAGAAAAAAGAAAAGCGCCTTTTATTCACGGCATCTCACATCAATGGCTACTTTATATTAAAATCAAGGCACATGCTTTCCAAACTTAAAAGCTGCAGTGGGGGGAGAGGAGAAAAAGTCTTCCTTCTCTGCGATTAACACTTCTGTACCCAGTGCTGGACCAAACTGCAGCAGAAGAGAGGCTCAGCTTTGCAAAGGAGAACCTCTTGATAGCTCCTGAGCTGTTGAATCCTGCCCAGACTCAGGTGAAAACCATTTCCCAAAGCAGACACCCTAAAAGGCAGGAATTCATGGCACCCGTTTGGTGCAAAGTGCTGTCACTGGGATTCATCCTCCTTGCTACTGCTACACCACAAATGTCATGAATGACCCCAGATTCCAGTGGTCACATTTTCAGAGGGACTTGGCAGCTGAAAGCGCATCTCAAGGCAGACAAACCTCCAGCCACTGACCTTGAACAAGAGTTTGAAGCACTTGAAAATCTGTTGAAGGAAGCAGTTAAAGTGCCTCAAAGTAATTTACAGAGTTCATTTTGCCTTGACATAACTGTATTATCCTCTGTGTTCTTTTACCTCTTTTGTGATGCAAATCCCTCATAACACAGGGATACAGTCACAGCCCACACTAGGTACTTTTCATTACTACAAGCTATTCTGCTGGAGGGAGCTCTTGTCTCCTGTGGTCAGCATTCCTCTGCACTAAAGTACAAACTGGATGGCATTACAGCTTCTTCCCTTAGGTTAAGAAGTCTAAAGATGTAGTACAGGGGAAAAAAAAACAATGGGAATACATGGAAAAATCAACTGAAAGCCTTAAGCTAGAGATAAAGCAACTTGTGCTACTGAAACAAGCATCACGGAAGAGTAGACAGAAATAGTGTGCAGCAACAGTCAAAACTTGCTTTGAATGTAGTCTAAATCTTGCAGAAATGCCAGGCATAATTTAAGGCTGCCTTCCCAAAAGGAGCTCATACAAAGCACAAGTGCAGTATGTGACCTACGGCTGCTGCTTACAGGAGAGGGTTTCAGCAGAGCTGTATTACCCCTTTGCAAGGGCTTCCTCACAATGCCAAGTATCACAGAATGATTTGGGTTGAAAGGGACCTTAAACCTCATCTGCTTCCAACCTCTTAGCCCTTCCATAGAGCAGCTTGCTCCAAGCCCGTGTCCAACCTGGCCTTGAGCACTGCCAGGGATGCGACAGCAACAGCTTCTCTGGGTACCCTGTGCTCAGCATCCTCACAGGGAAGAGCTTCTTCCTTATACCCAACTTCAATGTCCCCTGTTCCAGTCTGAGCCCATCACCCTGCTCTTACCACTGCAGTCCCCTCTTTCATTCCTGTAGGCCCCTTTACACTTGTAGCAACAACCCAGCCTCCTAACCTCAGGATTTCAGGTTACTTCTGCTATTTATCACTTCCCAATTAGTTGTTTGCAGTGTTTGACTGCAACAGGTTTTTATTTAGTGGCTTAGCTCTTCCCACCTTGGCTTGTGTTAGATTTTACCCACATGGCTCATTCCCTTCTGTAATTTCACCCTGATTTAATATCAAATTTTCTGTACAAGGAAGACCAGCATCAGCCTCACTTTGTCCTGCACATATAGCACATCCCTAAAACAGACCAAGAGGGACATCACACCATTTGCTTTGCTTTTGGGACATTAAGCTTCATTGTGGATGTTGCTGCTGACAGCTGAGTGCTTCTGGGGAGATGGTGTTAATTCGTACTGATGAGCAATTCCAGAGCTGTGGAGCAACTACAGCTCAGGTGCTGAACCTTGGAGTGCAAAACTCAGTGGAGAGGCTTAAAGGAGGGAGACTGGCTTTAAAATTCAGGTCTATAAGTAATCAGCCTCTCTTACATCCTTTCTGGTCCATGAGTTGCTTGTTCTCTTATTAATACTGAAGCAGAAATTTCCACCCCACTTTATGGGCAGTTAGAAGAGAACTGAGAATTCAGTCCACAAGTGCAGGAAACAACCTGACTGCACACTGCTCACTATACATTTTGTTAAGGTGCTGAGGAAGCATTTTAAGTCTCCTCTCCCCAACCAGCACATTTCCAGATAGCCCCTGCAATCTGTTTGCTAATTGTCCTCCTGAAAGCCCAGTCACTAAACCCCCAGCAAGTACACTAAATCTTTGCTAAACCATGGCAGTAAGGCAGCCTGAAACAAAGCCACAAAACCACTCAGCCACTGAAGCACCCAACACAGATCATGCTTTTTGCAGGGCATAGAGTCATAGAATCTTAGAATAGTTAGGGTTGGAAAGGACCTTAAGGTCATGCAGTTCCAACCCCCTGCCATGGGGAGGGACAGGTCCCACTAAACCATGGCACCCAAGTCTCTGTCCCACCTGGCCTTGAACACTGCCAGCGATGGAGCATTCACAGCTTTCCTGGGCAACCCATTCACAAATTGTATTAGAAAAAGAAAATTGCATTGTGATAAAGAATAAGATTAAGCAAAAAAAAGAAAAGCCTTAATAGCAGCTCAGCAGCATCCAAATGCCTCAAGAAAGCCTCTGGGTTTGAACGCAATGTCTGTTCAAAACTTGCCAGTCCAAAGGCAAAGAAATGACACTGGAAGGAAGAAATAAATTCACATCTGAAGAGCAAGGGTCTTGCTATGTAGTTTGACAGCTTCTAAGGTGCTGGAGAGAAAGCACAACTGTAATTAGAGAGCAGCAAGGAAGAGAGATAGCTCACACCTCCTGTAACTCTATTAGAGGGTGAAAGAGCACCACTTTGTTTTACTGAAGATACATATGCACAAGGAATGGTATTTATGCTCAGAAGGGTGGGATATTCTTTATCCCAGAAGATGATAACCATGATGTTTGTCACATCGAAACCCCTCTTGCCGGGAGACAGCATCATCCCACAGTCCATTGGCAAGAAGGCGATGATGACAGTGTAAAATCACTGCTAACACTCTCGCGATCCCAAAATTAAAAGGCAACTGCATCAGAAAGCAGCCACCTATTTAGTCAGCACTAACAGCAGACATGGCAGGATGGACAGAAAGAAGGAAAGATTCCATCATACCCTTGTGGAAATTCACAGGGATTAGAGGTGAATGGATGGTACCATCCACAGTCCCACATGAACTCAGAATTTGGTCCACTCATTGCTTAAGTAACTCAAGATTTTAGGAAGCAAGTGTAGAGTTCAAAGCCACCATTATGCAAAAACAGTTCCAAAGAACGTGCTCACAGCTAGGTCACAACAAGCAGCTCTGCTCACAGCATTTTAATGACCAGGAAGGAAACGTGGAGATGCTCCATGTGTCCCATTGCAAATACCGGTAACAAGGGACTCCAGGAGGCTGGTGGAGAAGCAGCAGCATTCAGGAGAGGAGCACGTAGCACATGCAAGTGAGATCAGACTTTGTATCTGCAATGAACGAGACTCCCCTTTGCTCTATTGATCACTAAGAAGAACCTCACACGTAAGTACTTGCCAGAAGGCCATTGCTCTGGCTTCTGCCTAGAGCCGGCTTCATCCTTCAAGAAAGATTTATTACACAGTCAAGAATCCAAAGACCTTCCCCTTCTGTACAGAATTTACTTGAAAGCATCTTTATGCAATAAACATGTGGCAATTTTCCCCAGCTCTCTCTAAAGTGTAAGGTATGCCTCTCAACAAAACACACAAGAAAGAGAGGAACAACACTGTGTGTGATTTGCTAGCAGCTGGAGTGTAACATTTATCAGATAGTAATAACCAAGCACTTGCTCTTCACACTCAAGTGTGAAAGCCAAGGAGCAGGCTGGAGCGCAGGAATGGCACTCACACTTCATTATAGCACAGCACAAAAGGCTGCAGTCTCTGGCCAGACACAAGCCACGACACATGCCAGCACTGGAATAGGATGAAAAGATGCTAAATTACACTCTGATCTTTCTGCCATTCTCTTTCCATACCCCACGAGCTCTGAACAGGCTCCAAAGGGAAAAGTCGCATCTATGCACTCCTCCCAGGAGGAATGTCTCCTCTCAGAGGATGGGGCAGATGCAATGGGGTGTTTCCAAAGAACAAAATTTCCTCTTCATTTTACAGCTGCAATTTCAGCAGAGCATTTAAAAGAAGCCGGTTGGATTCACAAAACGGCCCCCAGGTGATCCTCACAACTTATCCACTTCCACCAGGGTCAGCTCACAGCTACTCAGGGCATCTTCTGGCGTCAGGTACACTTCACGCCACTGGCAATCTCTCACACCCAGGTTTAGAACCCAAATCTACTTCTTTCTCTTTTAAATGATAATTTATGCTGGGTATATTTTGGTTGGAAGTAGAAGCAAAGGCTTACTTCATCAGGTGACCCCTGTGCTCTGGCCTCGGGGCTGGCGGGTCACTAGGGCAAAACATCCAGGAGGTGTTTAAGGTCTGAAAACCAATCAAAATCAGTGCCCTCACTACCAGCCTGGTCCCTCTCTGTGACTCTCCAGATGCGTACATCTTCCAGGTGACAGATGGGCTATTCTCAAAGCATTTGAAGATCTCTGCTGAACTTTCTAATGAAGCTATTTCCAGCATTAGGATTAACACACTGGGTTCTTTCCACCTCCCTCACCTGGTACTGCAAAACCCCTCTGGCACACGAGCAGCAAATGGACCTGAATACAAGTCAATTAAAACACATGCACAAAGTGAATGCCACAGACACAGAGAAATTAGAACTGGAAAAGGAAAAATCCCCTAAGCCTCATTTTGTCCTCAACAGCTTCAAGTCTGAGCAACAGGACTCAAAAACAGCACCTCCAGAAAAGGTGCTCCTTTCCAACATCTATGGGAAACTTTAAGGAAGAGAAAGAGGAGAAAGGCAGGAGTGAGGGTGATGGCATCACTACACTGATGACACAGCTGAAAGCTTCTGATGGGTCAGAGCAGCTCTGCCATGAAGCAAAAGACCCTTTGCCCTGGGTGCCACGGGATGTGCTCACAGGGGATGGGCATCCCAATGCCTCCTCTTCACAGCTGCTTATCTAACAGATGTATTTGAGTCAGAGACAGGAAATCTCAGAGGCTTTCTTGTTGAGGAGAAGCCTGGCCCCCCGCTCCTCTCATCCCAGGTCTCCTTTGGAAACCTGGAGCTACCAAACCCTCCCATCACACTGGCACCCCACACCTCAGATGAAGCCAGGGGGGTTTCACAGCTTGGGAGCAAAACACGGCCCTGTTGGGAAATGGGAAAAATGAGGGAAAGAGCATCCAGAAAAAATCTTATTTTTCCTCCTTTTCTTCCCAACACAGACTCTTATTGCTCAGGCAAATGAGCGCCCGGACCACAGAGTATCCCACTGCCGGCAGCGTTGTGTGATAAAACTTGCCCCATCTCCTCTCCAGCCAGAAATGGATATATTGTTCAGATCAGCACACAGAAGACTTGTACAAGGAGGTGTGAAATGATCAGTGTCAAACCAGCCTTTGTTGTGAATAGTACAGACATTTCTAAAGCTCTACGGTATTCTTTTGGTGGAAAAGCTTTATGGCTGCTCATTTTTAACAGGAGCCGCTGCACAATGCCTTAATTGTGCAGATCTGCCTGGGAACCCAAACATCCCTGGTACGGGTGTCTCAAAGATGACAGTCTTCACCAATCCCTTTCTGAACGTCTCGGGGGGTCCTCTGCAGGAGCATCCGACTGCTGAGAGAGCAGACACAGCATAGAGCAGGGGCACTCTGCCGGGGATGCTTGGGGATGCCCTGGCATGCCCGCCATCAGCTTGCTTTGTGATTTAATCTAGATTAATCCAAGATAAAAAGCTGAAATTATCGTTCAAATTGCCTCTCTGAATCCACCCAGCTCTTTCAAGGGCACTACCATCAGTAAAGTGAGTGGGAACCAGCAAGACAGGAGTTCTTACAAGTCATTTAACAGCCAAGCTTCGCCTCCTGGTTGCATGGAAGCAATTGCCACTACACATTTCAGATATCTTAATATAGAAATTGGGGGTGGGGGGAACCCACAAAAAACCCATAACCCAATTGCTCTCTAGAGCATTAAGGCTTTCATTGTATCAGTGTTTCTGAATCCTTTTTTCTTGGGTTGTGAAGAGTTCTATAGGGAAAACTCTGACACTCTTTCAACATTGCGACTTGGGGAGCAAATGGAATGTGGGAGGAACTGGAGTTGATTTTACAACACCCCTTCTTCCCCCCCCCATTCAGAAATGATAGAAGAGAAAGGAGGAGTAAACCAGGAAGTGTTAATTATGATTCTGATACCAACTCTTTTCCCATCTCTATGTGAGAAAAGCAAGGATTCAAATGGACAGACCAGCTCAGCACAGCTAAGGAGTTTAACAAAGCCGTGGTCACAGGAGGAAAACCAACTGGAGCAGGTTGTCCAGAAGTGGTGAATGCTCCATCCCTGGCAGTGCTCAAAGCCAGGCTGGACAGAGCCTTAGGTGACATGGTCTGGTGTGAGGGGTCCCTGCCTGTGGCAGGGGGTTGGAACTGCGTGATCCTCAGATCCTTTCCAACCCTAACTATTCTATGATTCTAAGCAGCGATCTGATTTCTTGCCTCTTGAACCTCAGACTCTCCAGTGTTGCCACCCATCAAGTGTTCCTTTCCTTTGCAATGAGTATGTTTGGGGGTTGGAACTAGATGATCTTCAGGTCCTTTCCAATCCTAACTGCTCTTTGATCCTATGATTTTCAATCCAGTGATATTAACTGACATTCCTTCAGTTTGAGACTCATCTTGCTCTTTGTTACCTGAATTGCTGGGTTTTGGGGTATCATTATATTGTTTCCCTGTCATTATTGTTGTTTGTAATACTTCCTCACTTTGTCATATTTGGAACTCCATCTAGTGTGCCATTTATCTTTTTTTTTAGACTATTAATCGTGCTGCTAAACACTTAACTAATTCAATTTCTTTGCATTAAATTGAATCCTAAATGTTACATGACAATTCAAATCCTGCCCTATTGCTCACATCAGTGAGGAGCACCAAGCGTTTAATGCTCCTTCCAATTCCTGCACATTAATTTTGGAATATAACAGATAAAAGAAAAAGAAACATATATCACATACAATTAGGATGGCAGAATCATAGCTGGGTTTTCCTTCTGTCTTTAAGAAACCCCAACATAATTTGTAGCAATAGGTTGATGCCTGCACATTGCTGGATCAGTGCAGGGAGCAGCTTAAAGGAATACCTATGGACAAGTAGTGTTTAAGAGTTTAAAAACGCCTTCCTAATTTTACCAGATCTTGTTCAGTGACAATTTATATCCCCAGTCCAGCTCAATCTCTCTAAATTGACCTGTGAATAGGGAATAGGTTTGGAGAGAGCCTTAGAGAGGTTGGGTTATGGGTCCCCTCCTCCAGTTGAGCAGGCGCAGACTTCCCTGCTATCACAACTGAACACATCTCTGAACTTGAGGACTCCAGTTACACCATTCTGGAGAATTATGAATGTAAACCATTGCTGGAGCTGTAAGAGTAGGGGTCAAATGAACCAAACAACATTTCCAGGCCAGCTGCTCCTCACCGCAGGAGGTACCTGCTCAAACGTAAGGTACAACTCACAAAAAGCACCTAAAATGCCAGATGGGACTCCTCATCAGGGACTGCAGTGATAGGACAAGGGGGAACGGGTTCAAATCCAAATGGAGGAAGTTCACGTTAGACATAAAGAAGTTCTTTCCTGTGAGGGTGCTGAGGTGCTGGCGCAGAGTGCCCAGACAAGTGGTCAATGCTCCATCCCTGGTATTGTTCAAGGCCAGGCTGGACACAGCCTTGGGCTACATGGTGTAGTGTGAAGCATCCCTGCCCATGCAGGGCATTGGAACTGGATGGTCCTTTCCAACCCAAACCATTCTGTGGTTCCATGATATTTAGTCACTGAAATCCACAGATACAGAAAGTAAGAGAAGAGGCACAGCTCAAACTAAAACCTGAGTAATAAAGAGCCAATCTGTGTAAGTTTTAAGAGCAGGATGAAGAGGTGAACAGTAACAATTCAAAATCAAAAGCAAACAAAATAACTTTTTCCACGCTGTTTATCCAACTTATGACAAATGTGTAAAGTTATTGACTCAGCACAACATGGAGCTGAAAGCCTCAAACATTATTAAAGGGTCATATATGTGCCTGGATCTACACAAAAACTTCCCCACAGTAAACTGGAGTGTAGAACTACCAGCATCTATCCAGCAGTAGGCACCCATCTGCTTCCACTGCTGTGGGGGTGTTCCAGTGCTGGACCAGGACATGGCATCAGGCATGAGCTACATGCAATCACACCTCTGCCCTGTGCACAGATCAGCTCCCTCCATATAGCACAGCAGGCTGTTACATTGCACATCCTTCTGAAGATATCCATGATTCTTTGCATGCCATTGAGGAGCCAAGCTTCAGGGCAGCCTCCTCTGCCATCACCTCCCAGCCCCACCATTGCAGCATCCAGAAAGCCTCTTCCCTCCAGGGCTGCCTCATCCCCATCACAAAGCAGCACCGTTAATTTAATTCAGCTTTCAAAGCAAACCAGAGTCTCTGTCTGAAATCCTCCTCAGCTTCTGTCAGGGAAACAACAGTCCTGCGTTTATTCACTTCTTCTGGCTGAACTGATGCACCCACAGAATTAACCTAAATAACCCAGACTGATGGGTTTTGTAGTGCAGCCATGCTGCCTTGCTGGTGCACTGAAAGGATGCTATTTACACTGAGGTTAAGTCCCAAATCCCTTGCAAAATGCTCCATAGTAGAACTGGGATTCCCACCCCTTGAGACAAGAGCGTTGCTTGAATTTAAGTGCACAGTCCCCATAGAGAGCAGCCAGCAGTGGAACTGGCAAGCTAGAAACACAAGAACTGCTTTTCTAGCCTGCATGACCCCATCTGAAACAGGGGTTTGAGGGGCTGTTGCCCCATTCCCACATCCCCAAGCTCAATATGGCAAACCCCATGCCACACTGCTTGCCTTCAGTGTCAGAAGGATTAACGAGAAACAGAGTCAAATATGCAGCCCACAGGGAGAATGACAATGGACAGATAGTTTATAAATAACTCTATTTCTAATCATTACTTAATAATGACCAACAGCATCAAAACATTTGAATCTTCTAGCGTGCAGCAATTAAAGGCCTCCAAAGAAAACAGCTACACAATAGGATGGAAAGCAGTTAAAAACACAGCACTTAATTCTGCTCTTGTTCCACAGGCCAGGCTGTGATTGAAGGGAGCAGGGTCTTTGCTGCTGTGGATGGATGGGAGCTGAGAGCAGCAAAGAAACCACAGCAGTGCTGGAGCGATGACACACAGAAGCCGCAGCACTGAGGTGCCTGAGGCAGAGGATGGAGTAGGAGAGAGGATGCGGTGGTTTTGCCACCCATCCTGTTGGAAAAGGGCAAAGAGGAAAACAAGAGGAAACTCAAGTGTCACCCTCTCCGTGGTGACAGGTAAAGAGCTGTCACCACCTCCTTGCTGGCAGCATTCAGCAGAGCACTACATGACGGATGCTCCTTCATTATCCTCGTAAGAGTTTAACTGTTGACATTGAATGGTTTCTCCTTTTTTTATCTTATGGATTTATAACGCATTGGGAAAAAACTTCTAGGAATTCAAAATAATGTCTACAGAGTGCCAAGCAGCCTGAGATAAATTATGCATGAAAGGGTTGATTTCACAGGTATGACTTGTATCTAAAACTTAACAATTCCATGTATACATCTTGCAGGGGTTGCTATATAAATACAGTGCAACGCTCACAACATAAGACACTTCAGAACAGTGAAATAAAGACAGTGTGTTGTAAATGAAGAGGAAAACGAACTTCCCAACCACGCTGCCGCACAAGTCGTGTTTATAAGCTCAAGAAATCTAGCAACGTAGTGCTTCTCACACGTTCACTTCTTCCATGTGGATCTTGTATGGACTTCCATCCTCCTCTTTGATTATTCTCACCCCCATTTTGCTCCCTGGAACCTGATTTTATTATCATTCCTTTCTGTAGAATACTGTACTATAGAATCCTGAAGTACAGAAAGAAATGGGATTTTGGTTTGGCGTTTCGAACTGTGGAAATCACCCTAAAGAACGGCTAAAAATATATTAAAGTAAGCTTTTCATACAAATGAATTTGACCCTTTGAAAAACACTACACAAAGTTATTCCAAGCCGTCCAGTTAAACAGCAAAGCCTCGTAAAAGACACGGAGTTCTCAGGGTAAATGCAGTTCTACAGCGTAAAGGGCAAAGGCTTCAAGCGCAATGCCTTCAGGAAGCAGCTGCCTCCAAGGTAAATGCTCAGGAGCTCAGACTTCTCCCAAGTGCAGGCTACATGGCTCTTGCAGAAACCTTGTTCTGCACCGAACTTTCATGCTAATAAAAATGGTGACAGAATGAACAACTCGGGAAGCACAAATTCCCATCTCGGGGAATCTTAACCCCTCTCCACAGCAGACTGGAACGCGCTTCCAAGCCCAATCATGCTTTTACTCCAAAAAGGGAACTGTAAAAACGCACTGCAGAAGCTGTTATAGTTTCTTTGGGTTTGAATCAAACATATTTAATCCAAGTTTATAAGGATAAAAGGTTTTCTCCTTGGAATCCTGAGGCTGTAGATCTCCCTCCGGGAGCTAAGGGTTCTTCGCTCCACCTTGCACATCCTCATTGCTCATTTACAACCAGATCTGCAAGTCACTTCACCCTCTCTTTACTGTCAGGGCAACCAAAATGACTGAAAATCATAAAACCTTAAGAGACACCTCAGTCTCTAACATAAAGCACCAGCTCCAGTGCTCCTAGGTGAAGTATGTTGCCATTGCAGAGGCAAAGTACATAACAGCTATAAGCATTTCTGCAACTGAAGCCAATTTAAAACCCCTTGTATGTGCAGAATAGGTAGCATTTATTCAAAACTCACATTGCTAACGTAAATTCAAGCTCAATTTGAACAGGAAAGCCCATTTATGCAACTTCTTTCAGCATGAAGCCTCAAAGCTTGAAACAGAATCATTATCACTGAACGTTCAATAAAGGCAAGGCTCTGATTTAGCTTTTTATTTTTCCCTTCAAACTGAGTAGTATTTAATCATTCACATTGTGCTAAATGGGGTCTTCATCAGCTCTCCTGAGCCGGCATTACTCAGGATGGATGGTACCAAAGCCTGGGCCATCTAAATGCCACTGAGCATACCAGGACCCAACTAACCAGTGACATTGAGAGTAATATCAACAGCAACAAAGAGTTGTCAAAATCTAACACTCAGGATAGTTTCATACTACAGAGATGATGAAAAGTAATATGTGCTTAAAAACTTCCTGTTATCTCTGGCACACAATTACCTCCACCACAAACACCCCAAAAAGCATTCCCCGGGCAGCTTTCAGTGGGTCATACTGTGGTATGGATGAGTGAACTGATCCATAAAGAAACAGCAAATACAAAATCTCTGCTTGACATCTCCCTCCAGCTTGAGCCATTTGCTGGAAAAGCCCCCACTCTCCATGCAGTGAATTGATGTGGGGAGCCAGGTACCACTCTGAAGCTGCATCTTGATAAACAGCACTCATCTAACCGGAGCTCACCCTCCTGGTTCAAAGTTACTTATAGCTTTGGGAAATTTTGTTTCTGCCACTACAGCAATTGACCCTTTGTCTATCTCTCCCCTATCTGTACTAAGTCAGTTCACCCACAGCTGTGCACCATGCAAGTGCTAAACATCATGGCCATCCTGCTGGCCCTTGCAATCCACTGTACTGCAGAACCACAGCCCAAAGATTCTTTCTTTTAGTTTGTGCGCTTCTTGCAAGCAACAGCAGTCATGACTTCCATCCTTGATTTGTGAACCTGCCCCAAACCTGCCCAGATATCTCCATCTGGTTCTGGATCCGTTCTGCTTTGAAGATCCACACCTTTCCTTGCAGGCAATGACTGCTGGTCCTGCACCATCTCAGCATAGCTGATCCTCCACCATGTGCCCATTCTGTGCCCTGAATGCAAGTTCAGGCCCCTGCTGTGAGCGATGCCAGTAATGGGCCAGGGGCTCTGCATCCATATTGGCTTCAACGGGAGTTTGAAACCCCACAATTCCTAGAGCCACAATCTGTTGATGTCCCCAGTTAGATGGATACAGACAAGCACATTAAATTAGGGAGGTAAGCAGAAAGACTGCAGGAGACTTAACACTAAATACAATTACCTCTACTCGAATAAAAAAAACCACTGCCAAGTCTGCAGTTGCTATCTAACTTGAACACAGAAATAAAGACCAGTAGAGAAATCTAACTTGAACACTGAAATAAAGACCAGCAATGATCAGGATAATTAACATCTAGCAGCATATTTCTCAGAGGCCTCAGCAGCAGCTGACTTTCACAGCTCTCCAGCAGCACAATGCTCAGCATCACCTCTCTAAACATGCTCAAAGATGATGCTGCTGTCCTATTTTCAAAATTATCATAGAATCCCAGCTTGGTTTGGGTTGAAAGGGGCATTAAAGCTCATTCAGTTCCAACCTCCTGAGGTGGGCAGGGACACCTTCCACTAGAGCAGGTTGAATCAAGTCCTCTCCAACCTGGCTTTGAACACTGCCAGGGATGGGGCAGCCACAGCTTCTCTGGGCATCCTGCACCTGCACCTCAGCACCCTCACAAGGAACAAGTGCTTCCTTAAAGCTAACCTAAACCTCCCTTGTTTAAGTGTAAACCCATCGCCCCTTGTCCTATTGCTACAGTCTGTGATGAAGAGTCCCTCTCTGGCACCTAATATTAAAGGATCTATTCCCAAAGAATGTGCAAGACAAGAGAATGCCTACCTCCATGCAGGAGCCAAGGCAAAGAGATAAAGGACTATGTAGAAAAGTCACAATACAGAAGAATAAAGCAAGCATTTAACTGGAGCTGCAGCAAACTTAATCCCTAACAATGTGCCACAGTTTTTCCTTTAGTCTTGAAACCATTTTCTTGTCAATATTTTGTTTTGGCTTATGATTTCATTAAATGTTGCAATAATGAGCTCTGCTTCCAGTAAGTATGGAAATTAATGACTCGGATCCTGGACAAGAGCAGAAAAATCTGAGGCCAATTGCTGCTTTACCAACAGATCCAGTTCATAGCCTGGGATTGACCAGCCAAGCTCTGAGCACCTTCACCTCGGGGGCTTCAGTAAGAACATGTGAGCACAGGGGTCTGGGTACCCTTTGGCCGCAGCCAGTTCCTGCAGGGATTAATGAAACACCAACCACATCGTGTCCTTTGCAAAGCCACAGAGGTACCCGGTGAAAAGCATCCAACCTTCAAAGACTTCATCCTGCACTAGGGTGTATGAAACTGGGTGTAGGACAGGGTGCTTTGTGCAGGATTAAACCCCAGATGATTGCATCTCCTTAAAGTGATTTCCAGGCAGCATATTCCCCAGGCTCTAACGTGAAGGAAGGCAGGGATGAAGCCACGGCACAGTGAAGGTACCTGGGTGGGGGTCCAGCAACAGGGTCCTGCTCCCCGACCATGGCCACAGTAGGGCTTGAAGAGTGCCCAGCTAGCACAAGCAGCCCTCTAGGCAAAATCTAAAGACCCAAAACACAGACCTTGCTGCTGGTTCAATGCTAAACCACACCATCAGACAGCTGAACATCCATACAGCTAAGAGCAAAATAAAGACATTTTTTGCCAAGGCTAAGTATAAAGTGCTCATGCTTAGCCCCAAAAATCTACTACCTTAAACTGAGTGGGGTTTGTGCTGGAAAACGCTGGCTTGAAATGGCTCACTAAGAAATCAAAACCATTTGTGAAGAAATAAAGAGTGTTGAATAGCAAATACAACAACAACTTCCCATTAATTAAAACCAGCATGGCTCCTACAAAAATGACAGGCAGAGGGAGAAACAAAACCACTAATGGCAGGACAATAGTAATAACTGTCCAACACTTCAATGGGAAAGGAGGGAATAGATATGTTTAGAGGAGGGGAGAGATGGATGAAGCCAGCCCAGGGAAGGGAGCAGGAGATGAGGGCTGCTTGTGGCCAAGCTCAGGCACAGTGACAGCACCCGCTGGCAATGGGTGGTTTTAAACCCTATAAAAGAGGATATTTGAATTCTGAACACTATGAATTAACACAGCTCACTCAACAAATCCACTGGTTGCTTATGTAAAGAGTGAAGCAAAGGTAGAAAACGTGAAGAAAAAGGAAACAACCTTCCAATAGTAAAGGGCGAAAGCAACGCCTCTGAAAGCAGCTCAGCAGCCTGCCGATGCACATGGTGGGAAACCAGAAGGCTTCACTCTGCTCCCCTGGTATCCAACACAGCCCGAGACCCTATGACACAAAGAGGAGCTGGTTCTTCTGTGGTGCTGCTGAATCCATGCGTATCTGCATGCATGGAAAACAGAGTGATGCTCGCAGCCAGCCCTCATTAGAAGGGGACAACCAGAGGTTGGACTTGATGTTCTTAAAGGCCTTTTCCAGCTTAGGTGGTTCTATCACAGGCACCCTTCCCACCGGTCACCACTAACCCCCAGAAGATGACAGCTTGTGGTGACCCATGGGAGCCAGGGCTGTACTCCTCAGAACAGGGGATGAGTTGGTTTCCCCTCTGGTCTGGACTGAAAATGGAGCATCTGAGCTTCCCTCTGCCTGTTTGCAGCCTGGCGATGGTTTGTTCTTTTGGACAAACTTCAGTAGGAAACAGATCTTTAAACAGCCTCTAAATCTCTCGCGCTCCACAGTGAGGATAGTTCCATCTGGTGAATCATCCCAGCTGCTGAGCTGCATCCCGCAGCATGGGACAGCCCTGCTGGCCAGGAAGGGCCCCTGGGCGGCAATCAGAATGCTGGAAAGGCTGGATGAAAAGGAGAGGCGGATTGCCCTGGGACACCAGACACCTTGCTCGGGTCCCTCGCTGGGAGGGAATATGTGTGGATCTGATTTCATGCGCAGGAGCGCCAGGCTGCCCCAAGCCAGCTTTAACAACGTGAGAGGATGAACAGAACAGTGGGAAAACTGAGCACGAGTTGAGGCCCACAGCCAGGCTAAACTGGAAAGTCAGCAGTCACTTTCTTTAATGTAAAATCTTCTGACGGTCAAAACTGACAGCTTTGAACACTGAAGCCCTACAGACCTAATTCACCCTTTTCTACCCTTTATTTTAACCTATTGAGTAGCAGGAGGATAAAACCTGGAGCCTACATCTGCCAGAGCCTTTAGAGCGGAGGATTCAATTTGCTGTCAGCAGAAAAGGAGGAAAGGAAGTTTAATGAAAAAGTGAAAGAAATGAGATAAACCAAAATAACCACAGCGAAATGCAGAGGGAGGATGGCTGCAGTCAGGTACATCCTGTGCTGCTGGCACAGGATAGCAAAGCACCTGGTACACATGGTAGCTGGCAGCGACCAGGCTGAAGCAGGACAGGCACCATCCACTCCTACAGAGCTGGGGTTTGGGTACTTGTCTTGCACACATGCAGTGAGGTGTGATAGCCACCCCCTTCAGAAGACACAGCGGTAAGATGAGGGATGTGGCTCCCAACTCAATGAGTAAGAGACAAATGGCAGTGCCTGTGGAACAGACTGCAGTCACATGGAGGGGGTTTCCATCCCTACATTAGTGGCCTCATAGGCTTTTGGCTGATGTAGAAACCCAAGTGTAGAGCTGATTGGCACACTCATCATTGCTGAGGAAAGACTGAGAGAGTTGGGCTTGCTCAGCCCAGAGAAGAGAAGATTCTGGGAAGACCTTATTGCAGCCTTTCAGTTCCTAAAAGGGGGCTATAAAAAAGATGGGGAGAGACTACTTAGCTGGGCCTGTTGTGATAGGATGACAGGTGATGGTTATAAACTAAAAGAAGATTCAGGCTGGTTGAGAGGAAGAATTTTGTTACAGTGAGTGTGGTAAAACACTGGCACAGGTTACCCAGAAAGGTTGCGGATACACCACCCCTGGAGATGCTCAAGGCCAGGCTGGATGTGGTCCTGGGCAACCTGATGTAGTGGAAGACGTTCCTACTCATTGGAGGGGTTTAGACTAAATAACCTTTGAAGGTCCCTTCCAACCCAAACTATGCTACGATTCTATGATCACAGATAGGACAAGACAAATCCTCACTCCTCATCTCTGCGCTGCTGATGCAGAACTCATCATTGGATGTACATTATGACACATAAAACTTAATTGTTCCCTGTCAGTAACCCCATCAAGTGACTGCTGCTCTTCTGCAAGAGGCACTCATGGGCGAAGCTCCATGCAGCCAAGCAGTCCCAAGCCTTGGCAAGGGATGAGGGTACAGCCTTTTGGGGTCTCCAATTCTTTCCTTGAAAGACCATCCTGCCCCTTTATATAAACCATTCAATTCCACTCTGCCCCAGCAAAACTCAGTCAGCATCACATTTTGGATGCTGTGCTAACCCAAAACCTCTTCCCATAATGATTGCTCATTCTCCAGCACACAAGGATGCACTTCCTTAATTAGAGTCAGCCCTTTAGTAAAAAAAAGACCAAAAAAAAGAAATAAAAGGTTTTGCTGTCCAGGTTGTGAGAACAAGTTGCTAATTTTGTCTGATAAAGCTTGGCACCCTCACAGGCTCCCCGACCTTATGTCCTAGACTGGCAGCTCTTCTGAAAGACCTTGGCACAGCTAATTGTATCAGATGCTCAAACCCTCCTGGGTGAATTAATAAATAGTTAATTCATAACTGTAAATGGACACTTTCATCAAAGTTCTTAACAAGGGAAAGTTACAAAACAAAGTCTAAAACCCAGTTGTGAAAGGTATAAGAACAGAACACTCCACAGCAATTTCAGCCTTGCAGTCCCATTCAGGTTGTTTCATGATAAAGTATACAAAGATACTTAACCAAAGAATCGGTGCAAGTTCTGAGCCTCGATACTTGTGCTCCCTTAGAGCATCAACCTGTTTGGCAAAAGTACCCAAGACTAACCCCAAACCTACATGATACTACCCAGCAAGAAGGTTGTACAGAGTGCTGGTCACAAACCACAAAGGACCTTCCATGGGTGCCTCCTCTGGCATTCAATGTATAAAGTGCTCAAGAGTGGGTTGGACAAGGTCTTGAGCAAGCTGCTCTAGTGGAAGGTGTCCCTGCCCATGGCAGGGTTGGAACTGGATGAGGTCCCTTCCAGTCCAAACCATTCTATGACTCTATGACACTTTCTACTCGTCCCAGAAGAGGCAAACCCCACAGCTCTTCACCCACCCTCTGTGACACCAGTCACAAGATACATGTAGTACTTTGAGCAGGTAACAAAAGTCCATTAGGGTTGTTTGACTTCAAATACGGCAAACCCTTGATGATACTCAGACCTTAAAGCCATTTCACAGCAGTTGCTCATTTCAGTGAGGAAAACACCTCCAAGTTTTGCAAACTGACACTTTTCCCACCCCCATTAAACACTGGGGGGAGTTTACTGAGTGCCAAAGCTGGGATACAGAGCATTTTACCAGCTCTTGACTCCATGCCTCAAGTTATCCACAACTCAAGTGACACCACGTGCTTTCAAGACACAAACTCTGCCAGGCCTTCCTAACCTGCTGCCTGGCTTGAGACAACGTGTAGTTTTCCTTGGGTTTACTCCACTTCTCCCAAAAAATAACCTAAATCCTCTGGGCTAGCACTGGACTACAGTGGGATTGCAACCAACAGGCTCTTGATTCCCCCCTTCTAGCAGCCAGGACCTGCTGCTTGCATTACCGTCCACCCAAAGAATGAGAAACAAAATTGCCTTGCTCCTCTCATTAGCTAGGAGTTAATTAGGAAAATTAAGACAAGAAAATACCCCACTATCATCTTCCTTCATTATTTTTCATGTTAAAAAAGCAAGAGTACATGCAGCAGAGCTCTCGCCCCTCCGCTCATCACTCCTCCATGTACCTTCACCGCGCACCCCAGAACAGATAGTCCCCAGCATGAGGGGATACAGGACATACCATTATTTGCATATTTAGCACTTACTTCTCTTGGCTGTTCTGTAAATGCTTAATAGTCAGGTCTACATTCCACACTGTCATAGCTTACTCCCTACAGGTAGCTTCAATTATTAAGCTCTTCCATAGCTTCTAACCATAAAACACACTGTAATGAGTGCAAAGGAGTGCTCTGCATCTCTGTCCAAAGATCCCAAATTTTCCATAAGTTGTTCTACTCTTAGCTTGCAAGGAATGAGTCTGTGAAGAGCAGAAGGGATTAAGCCCAGTCCTGCACAGCTCTGCTCAACACTTCACTGCATCCTCCACCAATCCTTGAATTCTGAATACACATGCACCTTCCTACCCACATATCCCTCTTAATTCCCCAACCACCGAGTTCATTACTATCACATCAGAATAGGAAACAGCAGCTCAGATTGAGACTTTGCTACTAACTTCATGGGAACAGGGCAAGAGGCAAAGAAGAGTGACCCTATCCTGGACCCCACTAAAGGGCCGCAGTAATTTCTTAAGATCGTTAATTCAGGAGGAGAGCAATATTTTGCATGCCCTAACCTGTCAAAAAGCTTTATTTGCATTTATTAGACAGTAGAAAATACACTCTCAATGAGGCATCCCCTCCTGTGTAGATTCTCTGATGTCTAATAGGTGTGGAAAGCTAGTCAAAGCTTGTCCTGCAATATTGGGGCATTTGTAATAGCTCTGTCCAATGTAGAGTCTCTGATGCTTAATAAGTAGCTCACTCACTCTGAAGCTCTTTTTTAATTTAGTTAGAAATCCAGGAGACCTCAAGACATGAGTCTGTTGGAAATGAGACAGAATCCATTGCAGGGGCAGCAAACATCTTGCTTGCTTTCCCTCTGCATTATTTACTACCCCAAAATCATTTAATTGAGCATAGTATCTGCTATCAAGTTGGTGAAAGTCAACACACAAGCCAACAATTTGCTACACACATGACCTGGGACCACTTGACTATATGGGAAGAGGGATGTGTTTCTGTGGATGTCTTCATCTCACATGAAATAAACCGGGGGGTAAAAAGCTACAAGAGGCTCAAAATCAGGGGGAAAAGTAATTGCCAGTTAAGCACCTGATGGCAAAGTAACTTCATTTCACCAATGCCAAGGTGATGACAGAGCAACTGGGGCACATCAGTCCTTCTCTGAGGTGAAGACATGCAGCTATACTACTAAAGATCACTATAATGCCTGCTCACTCATGAGACTGAAACAAGAAGCACAAGAGAGCGAGAGTCTTCACCGCAAGCAGTGAGTTCAAATGTGTGTATTTGCACAGTGCAAATCGTGTCTGACACTCAGAATTCCACCTCAGTGGTTGTAAATTTATATTCCCAAAGCCTCAGTGCCCATTCGACCCTACAGAGGCCACTGTCCTCCTCCTTACAGCTCTGTTTCCACCAACAGAATGGATGATACACTTTCCACCTCCAAAACTTTAATTTGGACCTGGTGTTGCTGCTGTTGGAGATGCTGGTACTACTCATTGCAGCTTTATTAATCAGCTCATAGGATGCACTTCATTAAAAATGCAAAGCAAAGGGGCAAACAAGGGGGTCGGAATAGCACAGTATTTGGCATGTTTCCATGGAAAACTGTATTAACAGGTAGAGTAATAGTACTAGAGAAAAGCCATTGACACCTCTGCAAGCAGAAATTCATTGTGACACATCCAGGAGCAGTGGGAATGAGAGTGCTTTCCTGCAAACAGACCTAATGCTTTAAACATTTATAGATAACTTGCCATCAGTAACATTCTTAATGACTGACAACTCTGCAAATAGGTAAATAGTACTCATTCCTACACAGAGATCCTGCTTGCTACATGTCCATCCCTCTTCTTGCCTGTGGAGGGCTTAAGGCTCCAACTCCAGCATCCTCATAGCTCCTGCTCCCAGTATCTGCCATCCCAGGGAAAGATCTTTGCAAGACTTGCTCACAGGTATGATTATGTGGCTTTGAGCAACCTGATCTAGTGGAAAATGTCCCTGCCTGTGGCCTAGAGGATCTTTGAAGGTCTCTTCCAACCCAAACCATTCTCCTATCCTATGATTACATGTAGCAGCATCCATGAAAGTAAAAACCTCCTGGGAGCACATCAGCATTGGTACCTTCACCTTCCTCTTTGGCTGTGAAGACGCCAAGTAGATTTCTAAGCCCTATGCTTGTAGAAGAACATGCAAGCCAAGACTATGATTGCGTCATGCTCCAGAAATACGTTTCATATTGCAATAAAAATCTACTTCAAAGTCATTGCAGGGTGCAATGACAGCAGTCTGGGGGTGAGGGGACTCGTAAACCCTCCCTGCTTGCCCAGAGGATGAAGCCCAGCATGCCCAAAGAGCTGCATTTCCCCACATACACTTTCACAACACACCCCCTGGTCCCAAAACCAACACACATAGACCCCAGCAGCACTTCTGTAAAGCGCTGATTAGCGACAGCCTTGCTATGAATATTCCAAAGAACATCCCTCTCTAAATCAGCCTTTGTCAGCAAAAGGCAGCATTTCGACAGGCTGGGGATAATATTGAGGTACTTATGAGAGGAAGGCAAAGAAACTCGAAACTTGCTGACTCCCCACAACATCCTTTGGGCATCTGATGGTTTCACACCAGCAGCATCATCCCACAGGGAAGATGCTGTTGTCACCCGCAGCAGAGCTGAGCTCATCGCGCTGATGCAAAAGGCTCATGTATAAAACCTCATCTATAGTGATTAATTCAGAGGTTTTATAGTTTCATTTCAGCCCTGTCCTGTTTTGGCAGGCAACTGAAATGCAAATAAGAAGCAAGGGGTGTGCGGAGGGGAAATGTATGAATACTGAACACAACATGCCCCAAACCCTGACCTTAAACCCCCCACAAGCAGCCTCTAAAAGGACCCCCCTGTGTTGCCCTTCATCCCCCTACTCTTCCCCACCTGACAGTGTTTTGGGTTGTTTTTTTCTCTTATTCTTTTGAAGTAATTGAAAGGATGATGAGGCTTTAAGCACAGCAGAGAAATTATGTATTCTGCAATCAGAAGAAAAGGAGGCAGGAAAAAAAAGGAGCAGGCTCCGATTTTCTCACTATTCATGTCAGGTGAGATGAGTCATTTATGCCATAAGACATTAGAAAAGAAGTCTTTTAGGGATTCATAAAAAAACATAATGCATGCAAAAAAGGCTGTTAAGAGGAGAGGTTTGCAATTAGCAATGTTAGCGCATCACTAACATGTATCCACGCTGAAATCACAGGGGATTTTGAGGCATTTTCACAAATATAATAGTCTATTTTAAGGATAGAATTTAGTTCCTTAACATTAACCAGGAAAACTACCTGGAAAGGCAGAGCAAACAGACAGATTCCTAAACCAGATGGAGCCACTTTGACCCTGATCAATCACTGTCTGTTATTATCCTTAAATGACCCCTCACATAAAATGCATCCTGGAAAACAAACAGCAATTCTGTGCTAACCACTCGGCTTTCAGCGCTGACATCCTTCCCCCAGACTCTGTGTTTTTAGAAGGAGCAGTGAACGTTACCAATAGCAACTACAGAATGTCCCATCAGATTCAGATGTTGATTGTTCTACACAGAACTGATATGACATAATGGTAATGATTCCAGAAATTAAAATCATTTTATTTCCACAGTTACAGCCTGCTACGCACCGTTTTAAATCATTGCTCCTCACCGGGAGGGACTGACCCTGCAGTGCACCATCTGGACCAGGAGCTAGGTCCTGCAAACCCCTTGCTGTTTGGCACTGCCACACCACTTTTTGTTTATTGTAAAGCCAAGGTGAGGTTTGATTCCATCCTTTCAACCATGACTCGGGTGCCATTCAGCACACTTCTTTTTGGCCACAACCGTAAATTCTTGCCCGTACCGTAATGCACCCCATCTAAACATAAGGAACTGCAAGGCTGTTCAAAGGCACTGCTGCAAACAGGGTTTAGATACATAGCATGACAAGAGATGTCCAAAATAAACAGTACTGAGGATGCTGCCTGGGACCATGGATCTTGCCACCAGTCTTGATTTCTGTTCAGACCTCAGGAGTCTGTATGCATTATATACATGATTTTACGCATATATACTTATAGATGTCTAATGAGTTACAGAAACAATAAAATTATGTTATATATAATGATATTACACCAGATATAATAATATTCATTATATATAACAAGAGCTAAAGCTGAAATGAACCTGGTTCAAATGATGGACTTGGCAGTGCTAAGTTTATGGTTGGACTTGATCTCAGAAGTCTTTTCCAAGCTAAACGATTATATGACTTCATATGCTATAATATATTATATATAACATGTACTACATATACATATAAAGTCCATGCATGTATATGTTATAATTGTCATCTATTCATGCATCACAAACTAGAAGTTAATTTTGCAGTTCCTGAATTGGACTTTTCAACCATGCAGCTCTCCAGCACCCTTTCTAGCCATGAATTATCTCCCCTTCTTCCTTTAACTTAGCACTGCAGAGAAAACTGGATGCCTCAAGGTTTTGTTAATTCCAGTCTGAATCCAGCCCAGCCAGATCTAGTAAGGATTAAAAGCTCTTCTCCTCCCTTGGACGTTAAATGACCTTATTGCAGAAAGAGTTCCGTGTTGCACACTGCTATGCCCTGAACTAAGTGGCAAACCCAAGAGAGACCTAGAAACACATAAACCCCATGGACTGAACCAGCCCTGACTTCAAGGCAAAGCTTTCTTCTGCCCAGCCACAGGCTTTAGGGAGATAAGAATTTATTAAGAATCAAGAATATTCTGCAGCAATACTGTTGGCCTGGTGTGGTGTGTGTGGGAAGGTCACAGAGGGACACCAAAAGCAAATGTTAGCTCTAAGTTTCCTGGAAAAGCTAAATACACCACAGATCAGCAAACCCAATCTTTTGGGGAGAGCTCCTGTATTTCTTAGATCTTAACAAATGTTAAATAACCCTCTTCAAAATCTCAGGTCCTGGTAAGGTCAAAGAAAATTGCTATGCATTTTCCATTGTAAAGAGGGTTGATCTGTAAGGGGCACAAATGCTTTTCCCAATATCAGGATTCAACCCGTGGTCCTTAGAAAATCTGCTCCAATTAACTTTTTATTATTACCGCTACTATTTTTTACATGCAAAACCCTATTCTAGTGGTTTCTGATTGCAGATACTGCCTGGACCCCCTCCTCCCTAAGGGCTGCCAGCAAGACCTCTGCTTCCAGAAGCCCCGAAACACTCGACTGAGAAAAGGAGCAGCAAGTCACTCAGCCACTTGCACACTTCATTACACCACCCATGACATGTTTGAGGTGCATTGATGCTGGTTTGGCTAAGCTAATATGCTTTCAGGAAAGGAGTTAATCCTTTTTTCTTTTACTAGAGGAGACAACTGCTCCTCTGTAGAGTAGAGCCCTTGTTTTCAAATCACTACACAAGCATTAATGTTAATCCCCAGGCTTCCCCGATGCTGCTCTGGGTTATTACCAGCACAAAAGCCAGAAGCAGCGCTTAGAGATGAAGTGGTGGAGGGTTTCTGCTTTTCAAGGGTTTGAAGTGGGGTAGAGTTGCCACAAATCAGCTCTCAAAACACCCTGGATTAAAAAGACATTTGGTTACAAACTGATGGGTGGGTGAGCAATGGTATCTGCATCACACAAGGGGATTAAGCACAGAGATTAAGGCTTGTATTTTCACAAGTGGCTTCTGATTTCGGATGGCTTCATTCTTTATCATGGCACAAGTATTTGACAGCTGAGAAGTCATTGGTGATTTCAGGCAAGTACAAAATCACAGCACTCAAAATTATAAGCCATTTTTCAGCTCTTAACCCTACTGATTCTATACCTTCTTCCCCTGCACTAATTAGGCCAATTAAAAACTTCTTGCTGCACTTCAAAGAGGGGTTGCAATGCCTCTCTCTGCAATATTTAAGCAACACAAAGCAAACTCACATTATTGCCATCACTTCTGCTCTGTGGTGAGAGCCCAGTCTGCACCCCAGGCGCCCAGCCCTGCGCTATCAGATCCTGCGGTTCAATAAAGACTTCCAAGGAAAGCACATTTCCTGGCCTGGAGACGTGTACCAACAGAGACAAGATGCAAATGTTACCAAACCTGCCTCAGAGCCATGGGTTTTCTTTTCCAACCCTCTCGACAGCATCCAAGTACGGATGGAGGAAGGATGTGCCAGGCTGGCACACGTGGCTCGGTAGATAGGGCTGAACTCACCGCAGTGATCACCTCTCCCATTACCTTTCACAGCCACCACACTGGTCCTTGATGCTTCATCAGCCATCCTCTGCGCTCACAGAGTAAATCAAGAGCAAGGCACATGCCTGGGATGCTTTTCAGCTGTGCCATCTGTATGGGGTTATGGTAATTCCCACACGAGCAGAGGATTTCTTATATTTAATCCCTAGATTTTTAAGTGGTTTTCATCTTCAACTGAATTCTTTCCGAAAAAATAACCAAATCCCTGCTTTCTGCTGCACGGGAAGCAGAAAATATTCATTCTGCTGGTTTACAAGGAATTTCAGCCCCACTTCTTAACATCCTAACCTCACTCCCGGTCTTGCCTTCACCAGGGCAGAGCTACAACACGAACTGCTCAGCGCTGGCCTCTCTTGACACTTGAACACAGTGCGCTTCTTTTCAGCCATAAGGATTTGAATGAAACAGGCAATTCAGCCGAGCCTACCCACGCAGTTCACTGTGAGTTCATTCTAATGCAGCCCAATAGCTTTACCTGTCACTGAAACCAACCCAAATAAAACCACAGTGCTCCACGTGGAGTTCCAGAGCCAGTCACAGGCTGGTTTGGCACAGCCCTACAGGCATCAACCCCACAACCGAAAAACCCATGGGTCTGGGCTCATATCCACCTGGGCCAAGGCATTTTACAAGCTGAGCTGAACACCTACAAGCGCTTTACAATACGGAGCTGAAAGCTCTGCCCTCCCAAATAAGTATCCTCTGATGGAGGACCAGAACATCGGGCTTTCACAGTTCACATGCTGAATCTCAGCCCTGAGTGCATCACCCTGGGCTGACCTGCACTATCTGTCCCCATTTATACCTGGCCAAAGACAGCATCCTACTGGGATGAACAAAAACAGTGCTATATGCCAGTGTGTGCAATTGCAGAGTATCCCATCCCTGTAAACACTTGGATAAATGTGTATACAGACATATATGGGTACATGTAAACATGTGCACCTACATTCTTGAGTGTTTCCTCTCCACAACAGAGGCTTCTCTGCCAGATGTTCAGGGCAAGGTGCTGAGTGTGATAATTCCTTCCTGCCAGGCTGAATCCATTCAGCCAGGGGTAAAATCCTGCAGGATCTCCCTTACAGGACACATAGAAAAGTGACTCCACCAGCAGAAGCCAGATTAGAACCTCATCTTTCAGATGCCCAAACTGCTTCACTAGAGATTAATCTGAATGTTGCATACTCAGCAGTTGACCCAGAATATCCTGATGCTGTTTCCCTCAAAGGCCCAGATCCTCACACTCTGAGAGAGTTTCAGTTTTCTTCAACAGCAACAGCCCAAAGAAAAATTGCAACCTAAATCCTTAAACCCCTCCGAGATACAATTTAAATAATTAAATAAGTAATCAACCCTCAATCTCAAACCATATTATGCATAAAACCTCACAGCTTTCAAGCCGTTTTCATGAGTTATAAAGCTCTGATTTACTTTTTTCCTCATCCTACCAACTGGTGGTGCCGCCAGCCAGCCAGCTGTTTGGAAACAACTGAAGGATGTTAGGAAGGGGATGTTGGGAGGAAAGAAAAGCCCAGTAATAGAAGCTGGAATGAGAAGCACTGATTCATAAATCCAAGTAGCATGACTGCGACAATGTCCAACTAGTGAAATTTACTCTCCAGCATCCTCCCAGCAGTGAAAAGGCTTCAACAAAACCCAGGGCTGAACAGCCACAATGATGCTGAGGCCCATGGGGCATATTTTAGGAGAGGAAATTAATAGAATTAAATGCAAATAACCATCTCCTGAAAGAGCCCAAACGACCTCCAGCAGCAGTGCTTGCCTCAGCAGGCTCCCATTCCCATTGCTGGGGAGGTTGGGAATTTCCCTCCAGCCTGCTGCCAACAGAGCTGGGCTCAGAGCACAGGAACCTCCCCAAGGAAAGTCCAGTTCTGGGGTTCACTTTGATAGAAAATCCCTTTATTGAGCCCATCTGCATCCGAATCTCAACTCAGTTGCAGTTTCAAAGCTCTCTAGGCTTTCCTGCTCAGCATCATGGCTTGGTCCATCACTCCCCTCCTTACTGGGTTTTGGTAATGCCCTTCCAACCCCAGGACATCTGCCCACTCCTGTCTTCACTGATGCATCCCACCACGTCCACCCCCACTCTCTTCTGCAGCAATTCACATCAGCAGTGACGCTTTTACCCAAAGCACAACAAAACTCAGAAGAGCACAGAAAAACGGCCACATGCTTCCCAGCACTGACACTTGAAATGATCAAAACATGCATCAAATGTTACCTGTCCTTCCATGTCCATCAGGTTCCTTTGCATTTACACATAAATTAAGGAACTGAGTTTAATCTGGCTTATTCTCAACTAAAATATAAAAGATGCTGCAGTTTCAAGATGAATCAGATTTTCTCACTGGAGAAACTGCGGGCGGATAAAGTGTATCCCCCATTCCCATTGTCTTAGAGAAGCTGACACGTCTGTATCTTGTCCTTGTTCAGATTCAAATCTAATATCAGCTGGTGAGGTTGGTGTCACCTTGGAGCCCATGATAACCCATCCTAGCACAGGGACAGAAACAGATGCCAACACCATCATCTTCTCCCCAGGCTGCTGGTCCTGGTGTGTTAGAACTGAGCAACACAGAAGGAGCTTGCAAGGAGACACACTTGCTTGGCATCTCCTGTGCAGACAGGGCTCTCTAACAACAAAAATACCCTTGAATCCAGCCCTGACAGTCAGTCTGGGAATGACATGGAAAGGCAGTGCTTCTGCCAAAGAGAAAGCAACAGGGAAAGCTTTCTATCATCCCAAGTCAACTGCTGAGGTCTCGAATAAATACCATCTGGAGCTTTCTTGCAGACCTGCTGCCTTTCTTTTCAGATACAGGATCTACCTAACATACCACACAGCAGCTGCATATCTGGGCAGGCTTCCTGCAAGGCATGAAGCTGATCATCTTCACCTGCAGAAGACACTGGTTGTGTGAAAGCGCCGCAAGCAGGAGGAAGTATGTACAAATTAATTACCTGCCCAAGGTGACCTGATATTTCCCTTAACTAGGTCAAATAAACTGTAGCAAAGCACCGATCTCCCTCTCCTCTGAACAAAACAGAGTCGCAGGTTTAATGAACTGAGCTCCCTTCCAAAAGTAGTTCTGCAGGTTGAGACTGCAGCTTCTCCCATTGTGGAGATGTATGCAGAAGAGAGAAAGAAGTCAGTGTTGGGCATTTTGATGTCTGATGTGTATAGGACCAGGTTCCAATGCTTCTAGCTGAAAGGAATGGATACTGTTTTGATGTCTTAGGAATAAGACCTTAGGATTTTCACCTTTAAGCCATCACTGGTTCAATGCCTGAAGCAGCTCTGGTGTTCCTGTTATCCAGCCTTATCCCAGCTACAAGAATTTGAAGGCATGATTTCACCTGCCTTGATCCAGTGTGATCACTTACACTGCTGTTATCTAGCATTAGTAGTACACTACTACAGCACAGATGAATCTATGACCTTCCTTTTGCACAGAAATACAAGAACCAATAGCTCTAGTGGCATCAGTGTCCATGCCATGCATGGTGTGGCTGGTATTCTCAACAGAGGATGACACCCCTTTTGTCCTTGGGGGTGCCTGAGCAGGCTGCCTTTGGGAGCTTATACCAACATTGCTTTTGAAATTGCTACTTGGTCTGCATCTGCATAGGGACAGACCCAAGGCACACCACGTGAAGGGAGATGTTCACCTGCAAATGATCATGCTGTGCTTAAATGCAGAGATAATGAGGAGCATGTCGAGTTCTACAGTTATCCAAGAGGGAGGATGAGCTGTTGGCTTTTTCTTCAGCAGCCTGGCTCCAGGGGGAATTAAAGCTGGCACAGCCCCACAAGCAATACACAACAGAAGCGGACCAACACATCCTAGATAACCTGCTGTCTGCAGAACTGCTTCACGCACACCTCTGTGATGTGCCAGGTTGCAGCAGCCTTTGCACTTGAGCTCACACTCGCCACATAAAGGAGAGGAAAACATCTCCTACCTGGTCCCTTCCAACCCAAACCAGCCTGTGAGTCTGTGATGTCAGATTTTATAATGAAGGATTGCTCTGAAACACTGATATTTTGAGCACATCAATGGGAACTCCCCATTCATTTGCTCAGATGCTAGGAGCTATGAAATGTTTCACCAACAAGCAGAAAACGGGGATGACAAGGGATTGATTGCACGTTTGCAGCTATTTCAGAACTTCTAGCCCAGCATGGGTGCTGCTCACCTCCCTGTAGTGTGTTTGGGGAGTGAAAGGAATAGAAGAAAGAAAAAGCCCAGATGACCAGTAATACAAACACAATTGATGTATCAGAAGCAGCACCACTGTTTTAAATCAAAGCAGCGGAAAGTCACTGTTTTGGCAAGCTGGTTAACAATCAAAATCAACAACTGCTTGTAACATCACTGGTGGCCTATAAAAACCCTCTCCAAAACCACTACTGGTCGCTTTCCATCAGTAAAGACTACCATAAGAGCATCCACTCAGGCAGCTTATGCTGTTTAGGGTCCTACCAGGATTACACTTGGGTGTCAGCCATGGAATTTGGTCCCTCCTGAATACTTCGCCCCAGTGCTCTCCGCAGCGCATGACTTTCTCATGGCAACTTCTGAGTTACACACAGAGCCTCAAAACAACTTCTGAACAACTGCTGCGGCTTCAAGCTTTTGGAGAGCCCCAAACCAAGTCACAGCTGGACACAGAAAACGATGCTTGGTTTGCTTTGGGATTGGTTTTTTTTTTGTGAAGCACAAAACCACCGAGATCTAAAAATACTTCTGAAGCCAGTAAATCCTGTCCCATTCCTAACAACCGTATCTCACCTTTGCTAACAGTTCCCAAACTGAGTTTGCCTTCTTTTGGAACAAGAAATGTTCATTAGAGAATTACATAGGAATTAAAATAGGACCTTAGAAAGGATTTTTGCCTTGCGCTGAGTTACGGGGCTGGAACAACACTGGAAAACGTATTTTACAAAGAAGGAAAAAGTGTTCTTTGAATGAACAGCTGCATTTCACATTGATGTTCAGTTTTCAAACAGCTGGGATCAAAAGTGGCTGCTTATCAAGAGCTAATATCTACATTTCCTACTAATCTACAGGGAGCTCCATCGGTGGGGCAATCATATAAATATAGACACATGTATATACTTAAAATATATATAATATAGCATGTGTTGGCTTTGCAGAATGCCATATTCCAAGGAGGAGTGTCCCCATGAAGAGCTGGCACCTAAACAAGTCTTTAATAAACTGGCATTATAATAAAATCTGTCCATCTCATATCAGCAATATCCAACCACACACGTCCCCGTAGTGTGAAGCATCAAGTGGAGAGAGACTGAAGGCAGCATTAAACACTCCACCTGCTCTCTGAAGGTATTTGGGCATCCTCCTACCACCTTATAAAGGCAGATGGGCAATAAAGCCCATACTAGACAGGAAGAAATTAGGAGCGAAGGCTATAAATACAGTGAGAGTAAGGCAGAAGCAAAGAGGTGAAATAGCAGGCAGCAGTTGAGACAAAATCCAGTGTGCACAGCTCAGAGGACAGGGGAAATCCCAAAAATCCACATGGCTTTGCACCCACAGTCTGGCACTGCAGCTAAGCTGATGGGTTCAGGGCTCTGCCCCCAGCTCAGCACAGCCACCAAGGATTTCCTCTATAGCCTCATTATTACCTTACATTTCTCTGCACTTAACAGCTTAAGCTTCTTATCTTCCATGTGCTCTGAGTCTATGCAAATAGCGTTAATAAAAGCAAAGGATTCTCATTATAGCACAAATCTCTTCTCAGAGCATGGCTGTGGCCTTCTCTTCTCTAAGCACCAGGACACAGCCTGGGAAGACAAAGCAGCACAGCCTCAGAGGACAAAAACCACGCAAAGACCAGCTAAGATACAGCAAATAGAGCCTTTTATTCACCTCCTCCAAGGCCAACAGCTTCAGCACTTGGAGTTCAAGTTTGTGTTCAGAGGGATTCCCAGAAGCCAACTGAACCTTCTGGGGGCATCTAACAAAACACATCCCACACCTATGGTTTAACTTCCTCATCTGACCAATAAATAGGGAGCAAGAGCAGACTCTACTGCCTTGGTATCCCAAGTCCCAAAGGGCAAGCAGTGAAGGAATGTATTTTTCTCCCTGTACTTCCCGCTACCAGCTGTACATTGCAGCTACAGAACCTGTTATCCAGCATGATGTTACTGACACTTCAGTTTGCATCTGCTTTCTGCAGGTCTCTTCCTGGCTCTTAACCTGTGCACTCTCTCTCCACCTTTGATTGAGCATCTGGCGAGGTTTAAGGACAATCTATGTACTAACATTGTAGTCCAGTGCTAAGCAGATGGAGAGTGAAGAACTGTCAACCCACGGAATCAAACCCTGGGTTTTCTTTCCAGGTGTGAACCAGTGGATAAGAACTCTTCCTCAGTCTTTCTTATGGAGGTGCCTGCAGTGTTGGTGTCATGGGCCATGCATACCTGGGACACGGGATGTCTTAAAATGCACTGAGATAGTCGTAAAAGAAGTCACACCAAGCCAAAAGGTTTTTCTTTTTCTCTTTTCCTAACAATTTGTTACAACAAATACCATCCCACAGACTTCTGTCTTGCTTCAATCCTCCTAATGTTGCTCCAGCTCCTGCCCTGAACTTTGCTGCCTTAGACAATAATTTAACAGCAGCCTACCTGCTAACTTCAAACCCCCGAGAAAGGCTTTGCTCTGAAACTGCATGAGCAGCACAAGGCAGAGGAATAAGGGGGATAGTGAGCACGGAGAAACAACCCAAGCAGTCTACCAGCATCCACTTCGAACCTGAAAGCTGTTTCAGTAACACAGAGATATGTAATCGCTGGCTGATACAGCCTAAGAGACATCAAACTGTCCTTTTCACAGGTTATCCCTACACTGCATGCCACAGCAGCTTCAGGGTCAGATGCTCACCCCTGTCCCTGCCCATCAATCAGCACTGGGATAATCAGATAATGACTGACTACAAATAACCATTTAAGCTGGTCTCCAGGAAAGTTTTGCACAGATTAAAAAGGACATAACAGCTCCTCACCAATTAGAGGCCAGCTGGGATTTGTGAGCTCTTGCACCAGTCCCTTCCCTCACTGCTGCAGCCTGAAGCTCCCTGTGAACTTAGGGAAGAAGGAATGGCTCTTTGCATGAGCCCATCCTGTTTGGTTCAGGGGCTACATGGAAACTGCAACTCTCCAGGCACCCTCCACATCAGAGCATTGCCAAGAACTGCTCCTCCACCACCAACCTGGGATGCTCAGGGCAGCCGCAGTAAAAGCCTGCAGCCACACACAGAGCACTGCTTGCAGAGGGAAGTTGCAGGCTTACAGAGAGTTTTGGCAAGTTGTGATGCAAAGCATTTCCTAATCCCTTGTTCATTTGCAGAAACCCTGCACAAGCCTCAAAATAAAGCCCTTGGCAATCACAGAGCTGGACCTGATCCTGCAGTTCCAGTGCCCACAAGTGGACAGGGGGTTCGGAGAGCACAGGAGTGCACGGCCAGGTCAGTGTGTGCTCCTGACCAATGTATTCTGACCCAAAACCACTTTGCATTTCCTTTAAACCAGCAATATGGAGACCAGTGTCCAAGGGACATAAGAAAGCAATTATATCAGAAAGAGAAGCTGTGGCTGCCCCATCCCTCACAGTGTTCAAGGCCAGGTTGGACGGGACTTCATCCAACCTGTTCTAGTGGACGTTGTCCCTGCCCATCCCAGGAGGTTGGAACTGGACGAGCTTTAATGTCCCTTCCAGCCTAAAGCAGTCTGGAATCCTATATCTTGTACAGATTATCTCCCCTTTCTCCCCTCCCTTCTCCACAACGGCAGTGCTGTCAGGTGTCCTCACGTTCACATGAAACCTTCCAGAGAAACCAGCCTCAGCTATTTTACATCCTACCTCAGATGCAAACAGCATGAGCGCTCGACTCCTCCTGTTAACACCAAACTAGATTAATATAGATCACACACATATTTCAAAGTATGCCTGCATGCATATTCATCTTTATCTGGATAATGTGTAACACCAGCGCAGCAAAGCCCATGTCTAATCAGAAATGCTCTGTTTGAAAGCCCCGAGCTGCCCCTCACACCACACCAGCCAGCATTTGCTCCTCTTTCTACCTCCCTTTCTGGCTTTTTTTAAGCACTGTGACTCTTCAAAGGGAATTTTCCACCCTTTGGACACATGCTGTGTTTAAAGGCTTGGGAAGCCTTTTTAATTTGAAAAAGGCACCACTGAAAACAGAAACACTTGAAAGGAAAAGCACTCAGGAAATATTAATACAAAAGAGGTGGGATCCATGTGTTTGCCTTTGAAAAGTTCTCATATCCGAAAGCTCAACCATACCTTGATAGACAACAGCAGGTCAGCCAGGATGTATGACACAACAGGTCTGTTGGCCACCGGTTCTTTTTTGTCAACCCTTTTAGATAGCTATGCAATGGTTCTAACTCCAAAGACTCCTCCGAACCCACACTTAACAAGAGTGTCATGTCAGAATGACTGATTACACAAGGATGTATTTCGTTATCTGAAATTGGGGAGGAGGGGATTTTCTTTAACACATAGTTGGGTGTTTTCTTTCTTGAAAGATCTAAAGCCGGTTTATGGTGTAGAAGAAGTTGGGACCAGCCTGGTGGCACAGGAGGCCCTAGAGTGGAAGGACAGAAGTGCTTCTGAAAGAGCTCCACAGGAGTATTAACTTCAAAATGAAGCCTCTAAATCTAAGGCAAAAGCATCTTCTTCAGAGTATGGGACACAGCCATCTGTGCACAGATGAAGGACCTTTGAGTTAAAAGGTGGCAACCTAGAATAAGCTCAAGTGGAGCGAGCCCAGATGAGGCAGTGGCCAGACCTTTGGGCTCACAACAAGGTTTTCGCCTTTTAACTTCAATGACTACAAAAAAAAACCCATGTCTTCTCCTTGCTCTTTTGCTGGCCACGTGAACCAAAACTTGGCACCTCTGCTGGCAACACGAGCTTGCCTCCCCCAAACCCCAATGCTCTGGATGTCTCCTGCTCACAGATCACACCAAGACTAGTGCTACTCGGTTTCTGAGACGCAGCAAGATGTTAGAGCCAAGGTAGAGCCCATGCAGCTGCTCCACTACACGTGTGCTGGCCTGCTTTGAGGAAGAGCTGGGAGAGAAGGAAGGGAAGGGGGCATATAAAGAAAATTTAGTCACACACACTTTCTTCCTGGATTCAAAACACTATTCCAGTGAATGCCAGGTCACAAGGCTGAAACGGTTCTGTAACACAAGTATGTCCCTACTGCCTTTCTCATGCACTTACACCCTGAAATGCTGTTCTCAACATGTCAACAATTTCTTAATATTGCTGAAACCACAGATTCACACCAGCTCCTCCTTCAGATTTCTCCAATGTCCTTCCAGACTAACACAAAACACCTATCCCTGGTGAGCCTCACTTGAAGGAACAACGAAGGATTCCTCATCAGCATGCTGCAAAGGACAAATTCCACATCTCACAATGCCTCAAAAAGCTGCAATCATTCACATTGTCATGAGGAAACAGCCTTCAGCTTCCGAAATCACACCACACTTTCTGTATTGCATCCCATTAGCTCCGAGATAATAAATAATGACAATGCACAGCACTGACATAACATGTCTATTCTTGGAGCACAAAACAGTTTATGGATGCAGGCAAACATCATTAATGTAATTTTGAAAGTGGGAAAACTGCATAGAGAGCATCAGTTTTTTGTTTCCTCAAGCCCTACAAAGAGCAAAGGGATGGAAAGTTGTTTCTTTAACCCAGTCCCATGGTGTATTTAGGTGCAGAAAAGCCAGCAGTGGAGCTGACTGCTCGGTTGAGGCTGGCTGGCTACAAAACATGAAAGTTTCTCTCTCCCCTATATTTCATTTGCTGCTTTGGATCCAGCCAAAGCCGGCAGTGGATGCGGTTTGAAAGCTCCTGTGTGAGCATTCAACACTTCTCAGAGCCATCACCAGTACCACAGTTATCCAAAGAAAACAAACCCACCCAGAGGAGCTGCAGGGCCTGAGCTTCCTCCTTGTGAGCCCTGACAATGCTCCCTTCACATGGAATACTGCAGAGTGAAGGTGCACACGAAGTATTCTTCCAAGGCCTATACCCAGAGCTGACTCCCTGACCAAAAAGTAAACCCTTTGCTTGCCAGCACTGACATCAAAGCAGCAACCCCATCAACAACTCATCACACAGCTATGGACTTCAATGGTACCAGGATGTTCCTCAAGAAACATACCTGGATGAGGAAAGTGATGGACTAAGCCAAGAGGTCACCTCCTTGATGCTTTGGACTAAGCAGCCTTTCTGCAGCTGAGCTGCCCCATCTCCACAGTGGAATGGAGAGTTATACCAAAGCAAGTAAACCAGAAGAATACACAGAATTAAAGAGGAAATAATACTCCCAAAACAAATGGAGATATGCGATTTCTAGCAATGGGTTATTTTGTTCTTTCTTGATGAGAAAGATCTAGATGCAAGTTAGTCTGAAGGTCAGAAAACCTCATCTCACCCAGTGCTGGGAGTGGATTTATCAAATACAATTATTACACCTTGGCAATTATTCATTTTTATGTTAATTCAAGAAGAATACGTAACATTTGCATAATCATCACCATGAAACAGGTATTAACACATTAGCCTTGGCTGGAATACCTACTGCAATTTAAGCAAGCACAGAGAATGTCTGTATGGCAGAGAAAACAACAACCAAAAATCATAGCTGGGGCTCTGTGTGTGTGGAATAAAATAAGGCAAAACACACCAACTAAAGCATAGTTTGAATTAACGATACAGAAGAAGGGCTCGCCAGTGGTTGAGCAAGCAGCCTGGCTAGTGGCTTAAGTAGTATAGGCTGCACAGTTTATTTTTAAGCCAATAAAGAAAAACAAATCTGCTACTCAAATAAACCAGAACACATTTATACACTCAGAGCAGCAGCTCAAGCTGACAAATTTGGAGCAGGCAAACAAACAACACCTCCCCATTTCCCATCATTTAGCCTCCCCATGCTGGATGTCGAGATGAGGTGACACAGATGTCACCCCAGGTTCAGTCCTGGCCCAGGGCTGGGCTAAGTGGGACCCTTGGAGAGCCGTCTCCAGATTATCCAGCTTCTGAGTCAAACATCTCCCTATGGCAAGTGGGTGCTTCTTCACATGCAGAGAGACAGAGAGGGGGAAAACCTGGGATGCAGCGATGATTACGTGGGTTACTTATTCCCTATTAAACACTCTGAAATTAAGAGTTTATTCTAGCCAAAATGCAACAACTCCATTTGGCAACGCCAAAACACATCCACCCTCCACACACAGATTGCATTCAGACATCCACATGTACTTCTATTTGCTATTTCTGTGAGAGCTGGGCAGAGCTGAATTAACCAACCTGGCAGAATAGGGAACAAACAAGCCAAACTGTGAGAGAGCAACTGCAGGCCCGGCTGCAAGCACGGAGCTGCGGAGCAGCATCTGGCACCAAGGTTTTACATAAAACCTTTAAAGGAGTGAAGCTTCAGCCAGCAAAGTTTCCGTCAGAAAGAGATGAAGGGGAGGCCCAAAAAGAGCAGAATCTCTTGTAAAAAGCTTTGCAGAAATGGAAAAATCTGATAAACGCTTGCTGTATCCTTGGCCCTTATTCTCAATGCTTTAGTGAAAGGGATATTTTCCAGCTGGGAGAAGCTTGCTGCTTTTATTACCTCAGGACTAATTTTTCCTCTGGATAAAGTGACAAGAATCTCTCCCATTGCCATGGAACTGCATTAAAGCTTCCCTGGTCACCTAAGTTGGATTTGCCGCTCTGGTTTGGTTTGAAGTCTGCTTCTTCCACTTTCAGATTAAAAACTACAATGCCAATATGCAGTTTTCTTTATGTGCTAATGCACTAGATACCCAAACGAAGTGCAGAGTGCCTTCACGGGGGCATTTCTTCTTCAGACTATGCAGGCTACTCACAGGGTGCATTCCCTGGTACTAAAATCTCTCCATTGTACATGGGTGTTCTTCAGAAGAGCACTGTACGGAGTTGTGATTTCTTCCTCTGCTCATGCACGTTTCCGTTATGCAAACAACTATTCTAACAGAGTGAAGATTTTCCATTTTGGCTGGAGCACTGGCAACCTGAGCAGAACCGATTCCATCCGCAAGGTTCCTTGGTGGAAGGGGCCTCAATCTCCGACCTTCTCAGGATCGTGCTGCTCTTTGGTTCTTCTGCTTCTTAGCAAGACCACAAGCAGAGATCCAATTTCCAACATAGCTGGCTCTTGAGGGCCCACATCAGGACTGTGATTTGCAGTGGAGTTGAGGAGAGAAACAGGGTAAAAGGGTGATCTTTTACACATTGGCCTGCAGGACACCTAAACACTCCTTTGCATCAGCCAGAGCTTTTTGCCTTGTTCCACTCTTGCTTTCAGGCAGGGAAAATGCGAATAATCCAGCTTTTTGGTGCCAAACACAAGACCTCCGTCTTCATCCCAATGGAAAGAGTTACCCAAATTGAATGAACTCTGCTTGAAGGCTCCTCTGAGAAATGCTGATCAGTGATATGTTGGGGGACTCTGAGGATTCCCAGGTGTTTTGCAAACAGAAGGTCCATGAACTCAGTAAGAGGTGAGTCCTTCAAACTTGTTTCCCTCCACACAGCTCCATCTCGTGCCCCACCAGTCGGACCTGGAGCCAGCTGTTCCTCAAGCTGGGATCTCGGCAGACTTTGTGACTTTTCCATAGGAGAGGATTTGGGATAAGTGACTGCTCTCAGAAGAACAGCAACAGAAGAGTTCATTGCTCCTCACCTTTTCCCCATCTGCTACAAAAGCAAAAGGGAAAGAGCTCAAAATAGCAACTATTTATCACCAGCCTCACAATCCCACTGGAAAGCAGGCACGGAGCAGCCACAGACTGGCAGCATAAAGGTTGCCAAGGGCTGCAGCACCATCAGAGCCATCTCCTCCTGTAACTTCACTGCAGTGGTGGTAAAAGGTACCTCCTGATGGCTGCAATCACCTCCTGTGCCCTAAAAACTCAACGTGGGAATGCAAGACTGAAGATGGGACAATACCATGGTCATCTGCAGGTTTGACTCTTCAATTTTCTTCAGAAAACTAGGGAAATACTGAAAAGCATCTATGCTTTCATTTGGCAAAGAATTTTTCTTGTCCATCAAGACACATAAAGGCTCTCCTACCAACTTGCACTGAAAACCCCAAACCAGACCATTTAAACTCTTACAAAGAAGTTTCTGGTTTTGCAGGCACATGTAGGATGAAGCTCATATGCCAAGGCTATCACTTTTATATTCAGAACCTTCCACTGAAGGAGAGAAGTGAATTCACTGTGGAGCTGCCTCGATAACAATCCTTACCATATGCAAGCCCAGTAGTTTCAATGTAATTAAAACATCAAGGCTGCTGCATAACTTGTTTTAAAGAAAAATAAAGGTGCCTTTCAAGCTCTTCAGAAGATCCACAAACCCCAATTCTATGCACTGATTCTTCTTGTGAGGGTGAGCTTTAACTTGAATAATTTCATTAACACATTTAAATTTCAGAAGATGTAATTTATATACAGGGCGTCCTGCTAGAATTACAACAGCAAACATCTACTCTATTCACTCTAAAACCATCCTGGGTATGTGTATCTTTTCCATACTACTATGCTTAATCTGATGTAATGATGGCAACTCTTCCATCAGGGAAGATAAAACCTTGCTGCTGGATGGGATGAGGGAAGCTTCTGAGGGATCTTCTCTTCCTCTGATCCCTGCTTCTTCCTCACTTCCAGACTGCACTGAAATGGCAAAGGTTTTAGTCTGAATGAGTCTTCATTGACACTTTTTCCTCTAAAGATACATCACGTCTTCACGAAGTAAAGCTGCTCTGTAGTGAAAGAAATGCTTTAAGAGGAAGGACCAGATGAACCTGGGTAAGTGGCTCAGCAACAGACATCCCAACAGCACCTTTGCTTTTTCATTTCGAGGTATACACCTTTTCAGAAGATACTAAAAATAAACCTAGAGCAGAAAAATAAATCAGTCTCATCTAAGTCAGCACTCACAAGATGAAAAGAGCACTGACTCAACTCCCATCATACCCAGAGACCCGAGGATATTCCAACTATACAGATCCCAGAGCAATGCCAAGGCTTGGAATCAGGAGTTACACAGCAGGCAGAGGTATCCTCATAAAATCACACTGCATCATGCAAATGGAGACACCTCAGGTAACACTTACATCACTCTTCCCAGTTCTTTATGCAAAATCCAAAAGATTAGCTTGAGCTTGTTGTGACAATCCCCTTCCCCCAAAAAGTCAATACATAAATTCAAGGTATTTACTGCATTTGTTCTTTAAATGATGTACTTTGATCTCCACCCTGATAACAAGCAAGTAATTGAGGCTAGCCTAAAGCATAGTGGCAGCTTGTTATTCTGCAACACAGCAACAGAAAGCCAGCAGCTGGGTGTATTTGGCATCTGCAGCCAAGCAGAGAACATAACTCTTACAGGCTGGGAAGCCCAGAAAGGAGAAACTCCAGCACCCAGGCTCTTGGCTCTGACACGAAGCTGTTCCAGACCCCACAAGTGTCACACCTTGCCTCATTTTTCTAACAAAATAAAAGGCAATTCTCAATAGAATCAGTTTTTAAAATGAAATTTGTCAAAATTTAAGAAGCTGAGCTCAGATTTTCCTTCAACACCTCTTGCAGCACTAGGAAAGGACAGCACAGAGGGGTATACCCCTGCAACTGCCCCAGGATTAGCTGGGACATGAGCACCACCATGGCTGGCTGGAGGTTTGGCCTATCCAGCAAGCAGATGCTCCTGGATGTCATGAGTCACTGCTCTGCATTCTGACTAGCACTGAAGTCTGTCATTGTCTCTATTTAGTGCATGTTTCATCATTTATATGATGAATTTGGCAAGTCCCAAATTCAACTCCATCATTATAAATTCACTTCTGTGCTTTCTGCTGGACTATGAACTCTAAGACAAGGCTGTCTTTCATTACAATGATGTAGATACACCCTTAAATCTCCTCTTGGTAAGGAAATTACTCTTTTCTCATCACTGTAATAGCTGGTAGTCACATATATCCTCATTTGCATTTATCTTCTCGATCATGGGGAACCAGAACTCTGTACAAAAGCATTTTCCTTTCCCATCACAATATTCCCTTCCACCCATGAAGGCACTCAATGTGCTGCCCACATATCTCCTCAAGGATACTCCTCTTACTTGCCCCAATACCAACAGGGAAGCTCAGAACACGACTGATCTTTACAGGAACTTTGCAGCCGCTCTTACTTTGTTAATCCTCTGTAAAGAAATCCTTGTTCTTTTGGGTGTATAAATCTCCATGCAACACTATAACACGCACTGGAATGGGTTGCCCAGGGAAGTTGCGAGTGCTCCATCCCTGATGGTGTTCAAGGCCAGGTTGGACAGAGCCTTGGGTGACATGGTTTAGTGGGAGATGTCCCTGCCCATGGAAGGAGGGTGGAACTGGATGATCTTAAGGTCCTTTCCAACCCTGACTATTCTATGCCATACACTTCCAAAACCCTGGAGAGCTGAGCCTGGAAGTGCTTCCCTTGACTGAAAAATCAGCTCTCACTGAGCAACTGGGATAACCAGGGTTTAACTTATGTTTTATTAGGTAGTAAAATAAGATAATAACCTGAGAGACATCACCTTAGCAGTAACTGTGATGCTGTTTGGTTGTCTGTTGAAGGCATGAAGAAAGCCAGGATAAAAGCGAAAACCTCCAAGATGTTCCAATGGTCACTTTGTCCTTACAGCTCGATGTCAAAATACGAAGTTTTGGGGAAAAGACTGACAGTGAGGAAGATACTGAGAAATACATCTGGGAAAGGGGGCAGGGACAGTGGGGTTCCTCCTATCCCGTATTAAGACGGGAAACACAGGAAAGATAGCATCCCGTGTGTTTCCAATACAGCTCACAGTCTGAACTACAGGAAATCTCACATTACACGGATGTCTAGCAACCCTACCTTGTGGCACACCGTGGGAGCTGGAGCAGAGCCCGAATTCCTCCTCTGCTTCCAGCTGACATTACACAGGTTGAGGCCGCACTGCTCAGATCTCAGAGGCTACTGATGCTCAAGGCTCAGCTTGAAAGTAGTGGATAAGATCTACCACAGTCCTGCACCCCTTGAGTTGCATCTCACACTATATTAAGGCTCCAGGCAGGAGGAGGCTCCCAGGCTCATGTAATGCATGAGGGGAAGCTCTGTATGAGTCCAGCAACTGAGATGAGAGAAAGCATGGCAAGCTCCAGGCCAGGCCATGACAAGCACCTCCTTAGAGCCTCAAGCAGGTAGTTCGCAATAACAGGAATCAGCATGTTGAGAAAGGACAGGGAGTGTCACGCTGTCCAAAGAGGGGATATCTTCCAACTGGCTGCATACATCAGCCTGGTCAAGCTCTTGATGCTGTATGCTAATGCTTCTAGCCATTTCATCAACCTTCTTTGCTTGCACTGAACAAAATAACATTAACACAGCACGGTGACATCATACCCAGGTGATGCATCTGCCCACAATTACATCTGGTGATGCTATTGGAGTCCCACTGGAGAGGTTTGTTCTGCTAGGAGAGCAGAGCTGTCTGGGCAAGCTGAGAGGAGCCTGATCGTTACTGCAGATCCCTCTCTGTGTTTTCCTAGGATTCCTGCTATTAGCAAGAGCAGCACAGAGGTGTTTTCATAAGGCAAGGAAAGCGTATTATTAAAAGAATTAAAAGCCTCTGATCTTCCCTGAGCAGAGTGTTTGGCATCTCTTGCTCTTGCAAATTATGCAGCAGAGCACTGAGTCCCTTGGAGCACACCGAGCTGCTTGTGACCACTTTGCTGAGCAGCTCTGCTAGGACACTGAGATGTTCATGTGAGTTGGAAGCAAATACAGCTGTTACAAACGTGGATGGCTTCATAAGGAAAGGAGGCAGTGATGCTCTTGTATCAGGCAGGGACCAGGCTGCCACTCCACACAGTGCACCAATCACCAGGACTACACATTGCCCATCTGCCTTAGAATTTATAGACTTTGCATGATCCACTGCTGGAATAAAGAGTAAGTAGGAATCAAGGTGATAGCTACTTGTGAGGTGCCCTCTTTCAATGTTTCAGGACTAAGTTCACAGCTCCCTAGCCAAGAAAATACAAAGTAAATGGGAAGGGATATATGAAATAGAGCTGCTTCTCTTTTCTGAGCTTTTTCAGGGAGCAAGATGCAACTGAACTTACAGAATAGGAGCTTCCTCAAAGGGAAACAGGAGGGACCTTGAAAGCCCATCACACAGCAGGATCCCTGGAGGGCCAAACCCTTGCATCAGGGATGCCTTTTACTCCAATCAACCGAATTTCTTAATGGTAGCAGGCATTAAAAGGAGAACATGGCACAGCTGAAGGTCCTTGCCATAGCTGCAGCTGTAAGGAAGAGCACAAGTGGGCTTGCTCTGTGCCTCACAATCACTCACGGACAAGCCCCTCACCTTCTACCTGATTGCCCAGCATGTTGAATGAGTGATAGCAAACAGATCTGGCTTCCAGTTACCCAGTACAAGCTAAGGGCAATCAGTTCAGTTTCTTAAGAGTTACCCCAACATAAGGGAGCAGTGTTTGTGCTGTATCCTCCCCTCCCCATATCCAATTTGGAGCCATAGGACCAGCGCACATCTGCACAGCAGGACTGAGCATACAGGCAGAGATCAGTTGTTGCCAACTGAAAGCAAGGACAGACAGGGTGGGATAAACAGCAGCAAGCTGCATCAATCCAACAGCAAACCTGGGGAAAAGACACCTGAACCCAGCAAACCTTGAGGGGAATTCCTGTCGGCATGGGGAGGCATGCCCGGGTACCCCGCTACACACGGAGCCAAGGCAAACACGTGCTGTGAGTGCAGGCACTGTGACAGTCACACCTGCACAACTAGCTCATCCCAGGGAGCACAGCCCATCCCCACCATGGAATCCCGGGATCAGGTCTCCTCCCTGGTGTCCCTAAAGAGCTTGGTCCCGTAGACAATTTTTCTTCAGGAGTTTCCAACCTCTGGCAGAACTCAAGCCTCTCTAAGCAGTAATTTACATCAATTATAGTTGTGCTGCTCAGTCACTTCTTTACCAAGATACCCTTAACGCCTCCTTTTCAGCACTGTCCCTAAGTCGTCCTACCTGCAGAGTCCCCTATAGGCTGTCCTCTATGTGCCATATCCCAGATACCCCAGGCCCATGGGGCTCCTTGTCCTCTCACCTGCCATTTGACAGTACCTTCAACAAACTTCTCTGTTCCTGGCAGATCCACCCTTCGCCCCATACAAATCCCCCTATACCAACAACTTTGTCACATGATGACCAGAAGTTATTTCAGCCAGAACAAAAAACCCAATCCATCCAATACCTCCAAACAACCACTGTGACCTCCATGTAGGTTCTCTCAGCTTTATCAACTTGCTGTCTCGTAACAGTGCTGCCAGCAAATCCTACCTCTGATTTTAAAGATAGCAAAGCTTCTTCTGTGACTCAGACACTTATTATTCAGGTGATAAACTCTGAGCATCTACACATCTCTCCCCACATCCACATCCTGCAAACTGCCCACCATGAACAACAGTAAATCTACACCTAGCTGCCATCATGACAGATGAGAGCAAGCCCTGCAGTGCTAATTCATACCTGGATCAGCAGCTGATGCTTGGAGACCTTTTATAGAATCATAGGATAGTTAGGGTTGGAAAGGAGCTTAAGTTCATCCAGTTGCAATCCCTTGCCATGGGCAGGGACGTCTCAAGCTAGACCATGTCATCCAAGGCTCTGTCCATCCTAGCCTTGAACACTACCATGGATGGCACATTCACTACTTTGGGCACCCTGTGCCAGAACCTCAGCACTCTCACAGGGAAGAACTTCTTCCTTATCTCCAACCTGAACTTCCCTTTCAGTTTAAACCCATCACCTCTTGTCCTACTGCTACAGTAGAGAAAATTGTGCAGAACTTCCCCCTCCCAATTCCACATACACTCAGTGCCCCACCGTGCACCCCACGGCTGCATTATTGCATAAAGGAGGCACATTTCTTGGTCTGCCTACCCTTGAAAGAAACCTTATTCATTTTTGCAGTCACCTGATGAATTGAGAGTGAAACCTCAGCATCAGGCAGGTTTTGAGGTCTCCATGTACCACAAACAGGTTGGTCCTGGGGTGAGGAAACCAAAAGCAAGACAATTTCTCACATATAACCAAAAGCAAGACAATTTCTCACACATTCAACTTAGCCTTAACTTTCCTATTAGGGCTATCAGGCCTAATAGGGGGAAGAAAGATGGAGGCACCAGCAGCAAGGCAACCCCATGGAGGTGGGGAGCAGCCGGTACCCACGGCTGCTGCGCAATAGACCCATGGCCAAGAGCAAGCCAAAAGTAGCCCTGCTGCCCGTCACAGTGGTGTGGTTTGCAGGCACAGAGCCAGGCAAGCTCTGTGAAGTGAAACAGGGAGGGAAAGGAGGAAGGAGAGAGGAAAAACAAGAAACCCACCACCCCCAAACACCCTGCACTGCAGCGTGATAAACAGCAGCAGTCTGCACGCATCCGTTCATGGAAAACTCTGTCCCCACTGGACAACCGTATTTTTATCCTGTGGCTTTCTGTTTTTGCAGACACATTCCAGCACAAAACCAGAGACCATCCGCACCACCGAGCAGCAGGGTTTATTTTAAGGGATATCACATTTTCCTGTGAGGATGCTCTATTTGCATCTGCTGCAGGAAGCAGTAAAATGGCATGTGTGTTTCCAGCTAACCCAGAGACACAAACCAAAGGGCCCAATGCAAAGCAGTACCTTTTGTCTTGCAAATCTCTGCAAAAAAAGAAACACATAATGAAAATTAAAAAGAGAGAGGGAAAGGAGTTTTCCCCGGGGCTTCTTTTCTACCTCTTTAGTCCTGCAGATGCTCAAGCCCTATTTGCCAGGAAGGAGGTTCATGCCCACTGGCAGCAGGCAAAGGCTTAACTGCTGCTCCCCATTTGCATGCGTGGAGAAGTTGTAATTGGCGCTGTACATGCTGTGCCTTGCAGGGAGCTTGAGCTCCTTCCACATGCACCCTTCAGCAAGGAGCTGTGGGTGAGTTGGAGGACAGAGCAAGTAATTGTACTTAAAATATACATATATATATACACACATATATGCCCCTACCTGGTTTGACTGCAGCTTCTTTAAGCCACAGCTTGTTCAGCGTGCTGCATCAATTTGACTTGCTCTTGCAACAAGCCTGTTGTGGTTATGTCCTTTGAACAACTCCAGCGCAAAAATACAGTGATGTTACAGGAAGAAATGCAAAATGTTTGTGCTCCTCTGTTCCAGCCTGAAACTATTGGGAAAAGTGTGATTTTAGGCTTTGTACAAGAATATATATACCATTCTGCTCTGGCAGGTTATTACCTACTAGTGGGAAGCATCTCTGCCCATGGGAGTTGGAGCAGGATGGGCTTTAAGGCCCCTTCCAACACAATCAATCTGGGATTCTAGGATTCTACCTCATTTTACAAAGGCGAACGAGAGGAAGTGTGCTATAACAGAGCACACTTGAAAACAGCGTTAGATATTTAAAAGAAAAGGCCTATTTTAACAAGAATTGCTATTATTCCCCTGGCAGTGTCACAGAAGTAAAAGCCAAGAGCTTAGTGAGATACCAGGAACACCACAGTGTTTGCAAGAACAGGCGACAGTATTTGGTGCTATATTACGTAGGATGATGTGCCACAAAGGATGAGAAAGCAAGCATTAGCTGCCTGTGGGCTTAGAAGGAAGTTGCCCAGAAAAATAGAAGTTGTCTAAAACACATTGGTGTTTTAATAAAAATCCAAGTGAAAAGCATATTTGTGGGCCCAGGAACACAAAGGGCAAAACCGGCAAAATCTGTTTGCAAAAAATCTGGAAGTTTTCAGGAAATGGAACTGTTTTGGACATTTTCTGTTCTCCGGAATATCTGAGGTAACCCCATGGGTCTTATGGTTGTTTTTACTTTTTCATTCTGCAGAGGACAACACTCCTCCGCTTCCTCCATCCCTCTGCACACTCATCTCTTCTCTCAGTGCCCGACTATTTATGGCCCAGCAACCCTTGCCTGTTTTCATTACAGCTCATGGTTTAAGTCTTGTTTCATGGGAGCAAGGAGGTTTCTGTGACCACACATCTGGATGGGCCGCAAAGCCAAGGGGCTGATCTGACCTCCAGGCAGCACTGCCCTGTAAACCTTAAGGAACCAGTAATGCCTGCGCGTGATGCAGAAGAGCATCGCTCTCTTTGAACCCTAGAAACTTACGTGTGGGCAAAACTACTGGCATGAAAGGGTTTAGGAAACTCCTTCCTGCTATGAGGTTGCCTTGACCAGCATGGAGAGACACTGAACCCCTCTGAACATACCCAACCCACCACCTACAATCCATCTCCTGAAGCTTCCCATCACCAGCGATGGAGATAGGTGTCCTCTCACACCTCAGCTCTACCAGTGCAGCACCCATGGTGCTCCAGCCTCCTGCCTGTGACTAAGCACAAGGTGTCAGCTCATAACTGATAGGACACACACTTATCTTCAAGGCTCAGTTCACACATGAATGAAAAGGTAACTCAGCTGCATGCTCAGAGCCTTCTCTGATTTGTTGTCACAGAGCACAGGGGCATGGACAACATCCACACCACCACCCCTGCAGCCTCACAGCAGAGGTGGTACAGTCAAGCTCCACCAACATAACTTCTCCTTATGAGGGAGGCTGCCTCATAGCAAAGTCACCCTGCAGAGGCAAGAGCCTCGTTGGCTAAATCTCACATAATTGCTCGCATTTATGATGGGAGGAACGCAACGCACGGGCATGGGAAGACTTAAAGGAAAGGGCTGGTGGAACAGAGCACTGCATGGGGCTCGGTTTGCTCATTGGGAAATGACAGGGGAGGGCAGCTCCCCTGGTATTGTGTTACTGACAAATAATGTCACTCTGCCCTGCATTACATGGTCAATAATTAAAAGATTATAGGCACTTCCCTAAGGAAAGCTTGCACAGGCAGAGCTGGCAGAAGACAACCTGTTTTCACTGTGCCAAAAGAGGCAGAATATCACTTGATTTCATGTACAGGGAGCTATTTCTACAGTTTTCTGTTGTAGAGAGCCCAGAAAGTATTAAACTCCCATTATGGAGACCAACAGCAAAATAAAAGGACAGCTTATGCCTTGCTTCCATGGAAAGGTTATGGGGATCGTTGTGTTAAAAAGCCCAGTTGCAGATCTGGGGTGCAAGTACAGTCCCCTTCTCCCTACCTCCCCTTCAGCTCCAGCATTTCATGCTCTGCCATCCCAGCTCTTCAGCTGTAAAATGGACACAATCCCTCTCACCCTGTACCTGTGAGGACATGGTGGGATTTCATGTATGAACAGGACAAGGTGCAGGACATCCAATCTAGGTCATGCTTTTCCTAGAAAGGGCAGACCCGGTGACTGTTGAGGCCCCTTCCAACCTGGTATTCCATGATTCTGTGATTCCAATACCCCCCCTTGAAAGAGGAAAATCCTCCCTGATGTCACAGCAAGTCATTTAACCTCACCAATGAACCAGTGAATCTCCACTTTGTGACCCAAACCACAACACAAAGAGGTGACTGGACCAGACCTGACCTCATACAAGTGGGAGCATCTCCCATCTCATCTTTTCTCCTGCACTGCTTCCTGCACACTGGCTGAGCTATTTCTTTCCATCACCTCTAAATATGCTTACCACTAGTGACAAAGTGACCTCTTTGTCCCAGGTTTATGACACAGCATAAAGAAAAGATGCAGGCAGCTTCCCCTCAGATTTCAACTATCCACATGCTCCCAAGTCTATGCCTTTGCCCTGACATCAAACGCAAGTGCAATGATTTGAAGTTATCAGCTGTAATCCTGTCCTTATGTCCAAGCACCTTTTAAAGTAACTGATCTTAATTGTTCCCCCTGCAATTTAGTTCACACACCAACCCCCTGCTTAAAAAATCTCCAACTGAATTCTTGACATGCCCAAACCTTCCATTCATTTGAGCACAATCACTTTCATCTCTGGCCCAGTAACCACTGGGAATTCATTATCTGTAATCCCTGACATCTAAATGCTGTTGAGGCTAGTCCCCACTTTTGGCAACCCTTCTGGTACATTGACCAAGTATATTTGGCCTTATAGAACCTGGCCAGCCATAAAATGCACCGTTCTCCTCCCCACAAAGAGGAAGACAATGCAACAAAGATATAACACATCTTTGTGCATCATGGCAGCATAACTTACTTTTTTAGTGCTCGCATCCTCTTAAGAGGGTACCACAAGATCTCACCTGGCCCTGCATCTTACAAGCTTTGCAGCCTAGATGCAGCATTGAATTTTGCTTATCTTCAAAAAAGTACAGATCTTATGGGGTCAACAGGCATCCCAGACATAATGCTGTGACTCATACCAGGCCTTGGAGAAGTCTCATGGCATGACCCCACACCAGGAGCACTTTCCAAAGAGCTTGATGCACAGCTCTGCTGCAGCATCAGCAGTTTTTGCATGAAGTTCTATTTGGGCTGCAAACAGCCTTCAGCAAAGCAGTCTGCAAGAGAAGGAAGGAAGGAAGGATGCATCCCGCCAGGGTGGCTGGGGTACAGACATGGGTGTTTTCAGCCCAGGCTCCACAGCAGCTCTCTGGGACACCCTGCTGTTGCTCCTAGTACAGACCACGCAGCTTCCCAGGTTTTCATATGGAGAAAACAGAACTCCAGCTAATACTGGAGATTCTGCCTCTGCATTTCACTGCTCTGCACAGATTTGTGTGGTCAGTGCCCAGGGAAGTGCAAGTCCTCAGCTCCACATCTTCTCCACACGCCTGTGCCTGGGCACACACAGACAGCGCTCAGCTTTCTAAGGAGTCTGATGGAAACCCTGAGCTGCTGACTAAGTCCCCAACCGAACAAGGCTGAGGTGTTTCAGCAAGCTGCTGAGCTGAAAAGGCTCATTAATCCTCACCCAAATCTACCAACATTACAAACTCTTTGATGCTACAGACTCTGTATGCTTCAGCACCCTTTCACAGCTCCCTGTATTCACTTCATCCCATTAAACAACAGACTTTTCTTTCCTGGGGAGCTCCAAGCTTCCTTCCCTACACATTGCTCATTTCCTTAATAGAATAATTTGCCTAATGCCAGTCCACACCACTCAGGGCTGGGATGCCACATCCACCACCTTCACATGGCAGTGCAACCCGCAGGATGCCGACACTGGCCTTGAGTCAGAAAACCATTTAGAAACATGATTAAGTACAACATTACCCAGGATGTCAATTAAACACACGCTTACAGGCAAGCACATGCTTAAATGCTGTCCTGGATGGTGATGCTTTCAGAAACCAGGGCCCCTTCCAAGGAGGATGCAGTTGCTGGGTGGATTAACACCGACTTGTTTGTACTGCTGAAGTGTGAACAAAGTGGGGAGAAAGGAAACGTGGAAAGCTCTCACCTCGCCTGCCTACATCAAGCAGTTAGGCTCTGCTACAACTCCATATACTCGGAATTATTCTCCACATCTCATGGTGGCTGAGCAGAGCTGAACAACTGTGACATACCCACTCCATCTGCATTCAGCCCCAGGTTCAGGGTCCTGCCTGGCAGCTCCATGGCCCCCAGCAAAGTAAAGGGGGACATAGGGATGGCACGAAGCCCTGGGTGACACAAGCAGAGCACCACACTGTCTATACTAAATCAAAGATGGGTTTGACTTGGAAACTAAGGCTCATCCAGTTCCAACCCCCTGCCATGGACAGGAACACCGTCCACCGGAGCAGCTTGCTCCAAGCCCCATCCAACTTGGCCTTGAACATTGCTGGGGATGGGGCAGCCACAGCTTCTCTGGGCACCCTGTGCCAGTGCCTCAGCACCCTCACAGGGAAGAAATTCCTCATTATATCCAACCCAAATCTCCCCTGTTTGAGTCTGAACCCACTGCCCCTTGTTCTATCACTACAGCCCCTCATGAAGAATCCCTTCTTGCTTTAGCACTGCTTGGTGTCTATTCTCACCTCCAGCTGTGAAAGGCAGTGGAACAAACAGCATATTTCTGGTTTATTTATACACTGCAGTGACAGGAAAGGTCCAAACCCAGGGTGTCCTGAAGAGAAAAACCTCCAAGTTGGGTAAAAAAAGCTCATTGCACAAGTTGTCACCAGCGAGGAAGTATCGTGGGTTTCCACGGAGGGATCAAATACACCAAACCACCTCCAAAAGTAAGCTCACTCCTGCCAGCTCTCCAGCAAGAGGAGAAAACCCAACAATAACCAACTCACCACATCCCTTCCAAGTAGAAAAGGCATCAAAGCTGTAGGCGCAAAGATGCACAGCTTTCATAGAATCATAGAATAGTTAGGGTTGGAAAGGACCTTAATATCCTCTAGTTCCAGCCCCCTTGCTATGGGCAGGGACACCTCCCACTAAACCATGCCACCCAAGGCTATGTCCAACACAGCTTTGTAAGACATCTGCAGAAGCAAACCCAGTCCTCATCACCAGGTTATAGAAGTCAGTAAGAAACTCACATTTGAAAGGCTGCTCTGCTCTCTGCCCTGATTCCACTGTGGTTTACCCAGCTGCAACGTGTTTATATTTCTACTGAACTTAATCCTGAACTCCTTGGGCCAGATATTTGCAGCAAGGAAAAGAACTTTATTACTTATGTACTAGAGAGTCTCACGCACAGTGAGCTCAAGGTGCCAGCATGGACCACAAGCACTGTGCAGCCCCTAGGAACCTTTGACTGGATTTTATTCTGTGGTTTTAATTCATTTATCGTCTTAAAACTGAAATTGGGTTGAAAATCACAGATTTTTCCGCCACATCTTCTCACGGATACTAAGGTAGAATTCAGGCTTCTTGTTCTAAGTATGAACGATCCTATCTACACGAGAATTCAGGTTGGCAGGCTGAACGAAAGCAATTCACCTTAAAGCAAGCACTCACCTACTACTTCTTTGAGTAATAAATACATTAATTTATTAAGTGAATAAAATGTAGGAGACCAGAACTTCTTAGCAGCTGCACAGTGAATAAGCTGTGGTAGGGATCTAAAATCCTAGCCTGGACAAAAAGGCGGTACCTAAAACCGAAGCTTTCTCTTATTTTTCTAAAGTTCCCCACAAGTTAAACCACTTCTCCCCTATGTGAAACCCTAAACTACAACACTGTAATATCAGAGGTCTGTATGCAGCACTTTTACTGATACAGGTCACCCAAAGAAGTGATAAATGCTCCATCCCTGGCAGTGCTCAAGGCCAGGTTGGATGGGGCATGGAGCAACCTGCTGTAGTGGAAGATGTCCCTGCTCATGGCAGGGGATTGGAACTGGAGGAGCTTAAGGTCCCT